>VDFB02386000.1:0-13644 GCA_007258455.2 Sequoia sempervirens | reverse complement strand
GAACTGCTAGTGATGAAAAAGACATTTTGCACTTTTTAGTAGGCATAATCAATTCCATTTAGTGTCAAAATTGGCAAGTACTTTATGAGATTCACAACCATAGATGAGGCACACTTTTCACATGGCATTTCTAATAGTGCCAAATTTGACCAACATAACCCAAAATTGCAACTTAGACTAGAAAACATAGGGTTAAACACATGCTTGTAAAAAACGACTTAAAAACATGAAGGAAAGTGATGATTTCTACTTGTTATTATCATAAAAAAAAATTCTACAAAGAAGTAAGTTAGCCACCCTACATAGTCAATGCCTATCTTAAAGTTTTAAAGATTAGAAAAGTAAAAAAGGAAGGTGCTACATCATCTAGTCAACACATGTTGAAGAAGAAAGTAAGGTTAAAGTAGAAAGAAGCCTATTTTGGGCTGTATTTAGGGATTTTGTTTCTTCTCAATTGTTATTAAGTTGTTTTAAAGCAATGCCTTAAAAATAATATTTTCTTATTTTTTTCAGCCCTAGAAGCTATTGTTGAGGATTATAAATGTGGCAAAAATATATTGCATTGGGAGAGAGTAGAAGGTAGAGTTATGCTGAAGAAATCGTCATCCGAAGGATTGAATTTGAAAGTCTTCATGTTTTGTGTAGTGAATGAAAGAATGTAAACTTGATGCAAAACTTATGTTATATACGCTTGTATGGAGATCATGTATCCTATCTTTGTAATTCCTTCAAGTAAATTGAATTGAGCAACTTAGTCAAACTTTGTGTTGATGCCCATTGCTTAATAAGGTAATAAATTTGTGTATTGCTTTAGCAATTCATCTTTTTGGAATTATGTGATGTTTGTTCATTTAATCATTTCCTATATCTATGCTAATGTATTGGTTTTTGATTTAGCTAATAGGTAGCGCTTGTTGGTATTATTTGGTCAAATCCCCTTTTTCTAGTTAAATTACAAGCTTTGCTTTAATTTGTATAAAATTGTGTTTGTTTGTGTTTGAGTATGACTAGTGACTTGATAGGACAAACATAAGGAGGCAATTGCAATAAAGTGTTCTTGTGTAACAATGTCAAGGACCTTAATTGTGAGGAATAACATAAACAATCATTTAGATTGCCTCCTTTGCTTGAAAGACTTGCATTGGAAGCACCTTCTAAAGTCAACTTAAACATCTTTTGTTCCTTCCATACATCATATGATCGCAAGGCTATAAGTTGTCCAAAATTTCTTCACATGATGCAACTCATAACTTCCTCCAAGGAAAAAATCAAAGGTGTTTGGGTAACCTATTATGTCCTCATGACCAACCCAATGGTGACTCTATGATGGGGTGTAATTGAATTGAACCCATTTATACAAAAAAAGTGAAAAATCTTGATTACTACATATATTTGTGGAGTCGAAGATACACAAAGGAAAATGTTTGATGAAGATTTATGGAAGAAGACTCCAATTGTGGCATGTTTTTGAAAGCCTATTTTTTCCTTCACCAATAAGCTCATTGATGATGAAGAGTTGATTTTTCCATCTCTTACAAGAATTGTTCAATTTACATGATAAAAGTGTTCCAACTTTTAAAAAAGAAGACAAAAAAGTCAAACCAACTTTTAGGAATAGAAGTAATTGTATGTCATCTATTTATAGAAGTTAAATTCCTAGACATATCCACTTGATCAATAATGATTCAACTATTCCTATTGATGCCAAAGGCACAACTTGCATAACAAATGAAGACACAATAGAGGAATTACCCTTTGTATTTTAGGGTCTCTGATGAAAATCTAATAGTCAAAAGTAGAAGAAACAACATTGTTGGATGGAAAGCCAAATTTTTAGTTTGAAAATGATGCATATGTAGAATCCTTTATTATGTTAGATGCATGCATGGAAGATTCACTACCAATCTAGATATTTTCTTGCAACATCACAAGAGCAAGTCATCAATTGAAGATACAAACAATTTTCTCTCATATTGTGATTCGTCCTTATCTTCAAAACCCACCAAGAACATCAACAAGGAACCAAAGGTTAAGCATTTGATACTTGTTGGTAGGCTTGAAACATGGATATATTAAGAGAAATGAGTCTTGGTTGAAAACAAATAAATGTGTGAAGTGAAAGAGATCCAATTCACTTGGAATTGACCACCTTGTGGAGATGACCAACGTTGAAAGAAGAGATGCATAAATAAGATGGTTATGCTCTTTTTTTTTAGCGAAGAAAAGATGGATGACAAAACATGTTAATTGAGGATGATTTTTCTTTCCAACATATATATTTTGATTGATCTATTATTAGAAAACTCAATCACGAATGCTTTTTTACAATCATATTGAAATTTAGGGGCACATTCATTGATACAAATGGTGAAGAAAAGTGGTGAGCACAAACCAATTCTTAAGGCTAATTGAGGATTTGGAAAGTTAAGGGCATGAGATTGAAAATTTTCTCCGACACCTTCAACCTTTATTGGAAGATGATGGTTGGATTGAATTTAAGATTGTATATAGTGAAGTAATATATTGTTGGAAGATTGAGTCATGAATGTTTTCTTACAATCATATTCAAATTAAGGGGTGAATTTCATTGATACAAATGGTAAAGAAAATTGGTGAGAACAAAGAAAATTGTTAAGGTTAATTGTGGATTTGGAAAGTCAAGGGCATGAGATTGAATTGTAGCACATTTAGTTGAGGGTGTTGGAGAAAAAAATTCACTTAGGGAATTTAAAATTGAATATATTGTAGTGATCAATGAAGGGAATCAAACGAGACATGTAAAGATCATTGTCCCTACAAATGTTCTACAACTATAGAATTTTGTCAGATATCTTGAAAAACAAGTGCAATAACTCCACCTATTAGTTAAGTTCTTCATTATGGAAGATCATCTATGACCAATGGACATCAACTAATTTGTGCTAGACTTTTTGATTAATGATTGTATCTATCTCCCTAAACCTTGGATCTTCATGAAAATATTGCAAAGTTTTTTAGGATGAGTTGTTGTAGTTGGAACTTTAACTTTGATGGAAGGGTTGTTACTTTTCTTAGCTTATTAAAGGCTTTGTCTGGTCAACAATTCTCATTATTGTGCATATATAGCTACATACACATTTTCTTTTTCAAAAGTGGTGATGTCGTAGTGATTTTCCTTTTTCTTGCAATCTGTTTGCTTGTTGATTTTATTCTAGGTGTTTGTTCAAGTTAGGTGTTAGTATAGGCTTGACTTTGTTGCACAAAAATGAAGACATTAGTTAGTTTTTATAGAGAGATTTTGAAGTTCTCCTATGACCTAAGTACATGTTTCGTGGGACCTCAATTTTTTTTTTAGTACCTATCTTTGTAACCGAGTAACAAATTTTTTCTTTCAATCAAATAACCAACTCTTTCTTTTTGTGTTATCAAAGTCCTGTAAACTCCTCCCTTGCCAAGTTGTGAAGTGTTCTTGTCTCGATCTTTTTTTTAACTGACATTCTTGTAGGTTATCCTAGATTACACCATGTTAAGGAAAATGATAAGTACCTAGCTATTGGAGGCTCAACATGAGAAAGAAGAGAAGGATCGAAAATGGTTTATATAACCATTCTTGCATTCTATTGAAATGATACATGATCAACACGAAACAAAAGAAAAAGATCAATGGAGTAGAGGAAGAGCAACATCATCAAGTTTTACCTTCCAAGAGATGTCAATCTTCCAAAGAAAGTATGCTCAATGAAGAAGAGTGGTAGTGATAGGACAAAATCATGTCAAAAGGAGCTGCAACATAAGTGAATTTCATCATTAAGGGAATCCTTGAAGGCATAAGTGAAGAGTGGCATTTGAAGTGGTTGCACCTACTAGAAACCATATTGTAGACAATTAAATCTCACCACATCCTAACATCATCTCTAACACCACATTATTAATTAATTAATTAATTCTCATTATTTAATTAGTTATGTTGATTTCCCTTATTCATGTAAAATAAATTAATTAATCCAATTTCACTAATTAACTAAATGTATTTTGTTATTTTGTTACTAATTCCATTTAATCCATTATCCACAAATAAATAAAAAAATAATTCAACTAGTGACATGACTAATGAGCAAATAAAATTCATACTAATCTTACATTTCCAACATTCATTGTTACACTACATCTTTAAATCCCAACCACTCACATAAAGATAACCTAAAAGAAACCCTAACAACCAACATTAAAACTGGGTGAATTGGGAGTTTTCCTCTATGGCACATCATATCAAAGAAATAATTATTAAAGAGAAATATGAATCAACATTTAATTTTATGTAGGGTGATCGTGGGAGATTCGTGGATTAAAGGTGATTTTAGAATGGATGTTAATATGGTGTTTAATCAAGGCAATCTAAAAGGGAATCACATTGTGCAGACGATGTTTAATTGTGTTGATATTATTAATGATGAAGGCATTAATGAAGACATCATTATTAAGGGTTCTTTGAAGGCCACCCTACATGTCATATATTGGTTTCTTCTTGTGTGTTTGTCATATCCCGCATGTTTTATGTCCTTTCTACCTATCTTATTGAGGAGGGGCTTGACAAATATGATTTAATTATTACCAAAGATGTTATAGAAAATCATAACTTGGAAGCTCACTAGATTGTTCTCTGCCTTATTATTCTTTGGCAGCTATTATTTTGGTGTTCTGGTGATAAAAGTTTCATATTTTCTCTGTTATTCCATAGTTACAATTCTTTTTATACTAGTGATAAGGTGTTAGATATGTGTTTGAATAAACGTTTTGGGAGAAAGAAGGGTAACAATAGCTTGCATTCTATGAAAATGGGTGGTCCTTGGAAAAGAATGACGCTGATGAACTATGGCAGTTTGAAGCAAAATGTGGAGTAATGGGAGCTTTTTGTAAAAGATGGGTTGGCATCCTTCTTCCAAGCTATGCGGGGATACAATGACACTTTGACCTTTAAATTTATCAACTCATGGTGGGGAGGTCAAGTGTCTATCGGTAGTATTAACTTTGTGGTAACACCTTAGTTGATAGTGGAGGCCAGGGGGTTGGCAAATGAAGGGATGAAGATAGTCAAGAAGAGCAACGAAGAATATCAAATATTTGTGGATAGTTTCTTTGAAAAAGGAGAGAAGCTCAATAGATTCCAAAATGGGTAAGCTCGTCTCGACCTCCCTCCACCAAATGTTGTGGTAAGCCTCTATGTAATGCATTATTTTACGCTTGAGGGTTGCTATATGTCTGTGCATGCTTATCATTTCCCTATTCTTAAACATATTAGGCATAATGAGAAAATCAATATTCCTTTCTATCTTTTCTCCTCCCTACAACAAAGCATTGAGAAAGGCATGTCCCCACCTTTGCATCAAGGCCTTATAATGGATTTGTATAAATATGTGCTCTTGAGCAATCCACATGGAAACCCTCCAACATTAGGCCACACTATCCCTCCTAGGATTGGTTCTCTAAATAATGCTAACCCTCTCGAGAATGCAAACCCTTCTTGTGGTCAAAAATCTCGAAAGTCCATTGTCAGGATTGAGCTTATTGATTGCAATCCTCGAACCTTTTGTTAATGACCATGCATCCAAAAGCAAAAAAGTTGTCTCTAAAACTAAGAACCCTAAAATGGAATTGTTAAAGACTACCTCAAAAAGAGAAAACAATCCACCCCCTAAAAGGAAAATATCATTACTCTTGAACTAAGGATATTGATGGAGAATAGAAGGTGGTGAATGATGAGGGTTTATGTGTTTCTAATAAGGGTGGGTGGAGGTCTACTCACTTGGCGAAAGCTGCTTATATGGAAACGGGGATAAGGTTAAAGGGAAAACAATTTCTCTTGATAGGGAGGAAGTGGCACTCTCTTTAAATGAGTTTGAAGTGATGAACGATGATGATAGTGAACATACTGAAAGTGACGATTATAGTGAGCAAGAGGGATGAGGAAGAAAGAGGAGTATGTAAGGAGGTTAGTGCTATGGTGGGTCAAGAAGATACTGAAAAGGACTTCTCTATTTGCCACAATGAATGAGATAAACAATGTTACTAATGGTGATTTGATAAATAAAATAAATATTTTGCAGGTTAAAGTGGAAGATATGGAAAGTGCAATTTGCACTCTGATGGTCACATATGGCCTTATGAAACGTGTTGTTGTTGGCATTGTTTTGGAGAAAACTAAGATCAGGAAACAACTCAAGAGGCAAGGGAAGCTGATGGAAGAGAAAGATGCACATAATGTTGGGGACATTGACTAGGAGTTTGTCTCCGATTTGGGAGATAATTGGGAGCAGATTTCTACTACGAAAAAATGATGTCTTGTTTTGTTGCTTTTTGGATTTTAGTTTGGCTTGCTACTATTTTAAATAATTTTATTAAGACTTATAATTATGATGCTCAGACTATATAGACTTATCTTTATGGCTTGAGACTTGTTTACAGTTTTGTTTTTGTTATATGTTTTTGATGATGATAACAAGCATGTGTGCGTTGATGGTAATCTTACTTCTAGCCTGCATGGCCATTTATGATGATATATGGTAAGCTAGTGTTGTTAATGTTTAGTTGTCTTGCTGTTTGGTTGGTTTTTGTTTTGCTATCCTGTTTCTCTAGGTTGTTTTTTATATATTTTTAGCTACTATACAAGATTAGGGCCCTTCCCCACTTATCTAATAAAAAAAACAACATTAAACTCATGTTATCCCGCGATACATCACTCATCGTGGATCTTAGGTTTTCTAACTCTTTCACTCATAGTGTTGATACTAGTCAACCCACTATGGACCATACCATTGACACTTCATTTCCCATGACCTACCTACCCACAACCAATGTGACTGATGTTGATACAATGGTTGCTAATGTCCCTCAAGAGAATCTTAGAAGAATGGATGAATAACTAGACAAATTGCAAGATTTTGTGAGTTCTAAATAAATTGCTAGTTCTATCATTCCTATCATAGATAACATGAGGAGAATGATTGAAAATGAACAAGGAATAGAATTTGTGCGTAGTTTATCTCATATCATTAATAAACATGTCCCTACAATGACTAGTTGTGCTCAATCTTTGGGATATACCTAAAGTCAAGGAGGAAATCCATTTCCTCCTTCCACAACCATGGCCTCTATTTCGACATACACTAATCCAACTATTACGACAACCACACAACCTACTAGCAATGCCAATACTTAGGAATTTCCACTGAGAATCCCTTTAGCTTTGTGCATTCAAATCTTATATCTCCTAATCCATATCCCCTCACAAACTTACAAGTCACTTGCCCTCTGAATACATATACTCCACCTTATTCACCTCCATTTCACAATACAAACAATGATCTTGTCCTTAATCAACTCTTACAAAATGTTTCATCCCTCCAACAACAAATTGCTACATTGATTTAAAATCAAAATGGCCAACTGTCACAATATGTCAAAAGAAACCCCTTATCCTTGGAGATATTGATAACACAAATGCCACAAGGTATAGAGATCCCTAGATTTGAGAAATATGGTGGGAAAGGAGATCTTGTTAGCCATGTTTCCACGTACACAACCTTATGTAGTGACTTCATTTTTTAGGATAAACTCTTGGCTAAACTCTTCCCTAGATCCTTGAAGGATACTGCTTTGAATGGTTTTGCTCCTTACTGAATAACTCAATACATTTATTCAATGAACTTATTGATGCTTTTCTCAATCACTTCCAAATACACATGGATCCTAAGATGACCTTAGCTGATTTAATGACATGCAAACAAAAGGATGATGAAAAGGTCATTGATTTCATAACACAATATTAATTGCTTTACCCACAAATAAACATTAAGATTCTCAATGCTGACCTTCAAAGAATGTGTATTGCCAATTTGTAGAACAAAATCCAAGCTAAACTTTAGATGTTGAAATTTCCTTCCTTTACAAACTTGTGTACTTCACTTTGTGATTACCAAAATTTGGTTAGTAGTCATGAAGTGAAACCTCCCTCTAACCATCCTGAAAAATCCAAATTCATGTCTCAAACCAACTACCAACCATTCAAGAAACAACATAAGGGCTTTTTACAACTTAATCCCCCTCAACCAACTCAACATGTTGACACTCAAGTGGTTGCTATAAAGATGACAAATCCGTATACATTTGGGGAGAGGAATAGACAATTTACCCCTCTACCTATTACCCTTCATAACAGGTGCCATGTTGTAGCTCTTAAACAAGAACTTAATTTTTTTACCTCCTATTAGAGCTTCTATTCCTGCTAAACCTTGACCACCAAACTATAGATAAAATGCCTTTTGCCATTCTCACTGACAAAATGGACATGATACGAAACTAAGCATCTTAAACATATTGTACAAGACCTCATTGATTCTAATCACATTCAAATTGGCAGTGCTAATGATCAAGGTAATAAGTTTGTAGCACCTCCTAACCAAAATTTGCAAATATTTACTAATCGTATGCCAAATCATAACATCTCCTTTGTCAAAGCTAGTGAAACAAAGAATGATGTGATGAATTTTGACGCGAGTGATGATAACATGAAAAACATGGACAATTTGATTAGACTCATTGAAATACCTCATAAGGGCCTAACCAAACTGCCCCTTGACTTTGATTTCTCTTCAAAAGACAGTCAAACATGGACTTGATGGTCCTCTTTACATAGCTAGAAGAATCAATGACAAGCCTACTAATGGGATGTTAATTGATCCTGCCTATGTAGAGAATGTGATAATTGAAGAATTCTTATTTGTGCATGAGATTTATCAAGATACTTACGAACAATTGAAAGCATGGATCAAAATGAAAAATGGTTTTTATTGCCCTACGATAGGTTCAATAACTCTTCCTTTAAAAGCTGGACGGAAACAATTAAGTGTCTCATTTTTAGTCATCCCGTCGTCAGACCAATTTTGTGTGAAGTTAGGCTACCCATGGCTTCACTCCATGAATGTCGTCCCGTCAATAGTGCATAAATGCTTAAAGTTTCCATTTGGCAATGAGATTTTTACTATGCACCATAGTGGCTTTAATCTTGTGTCTTCCCGTGGGAATTTCTCATTGGATTTCTTTTGGCCCGAACCTATGGAACCTATTAGGCCTCGTGAGGTTTTCTTTTTCAAAGCTTATCAAAAGTTCAAGGAAAAACACATAGCAGAGTTATCCCTTAGCAATATGCCTCAACCCATGATTGAGCCTCCTATCATTGATGAGACCATGCTTGAGCCAAAAGCTCTTATGAGTAAGCAAGACCAACCTATCACCAATCCCATTTCATATAAGAGACCACGAGGTAACCAAATAAGTCCTGTTGTGCCTCCTAAAATCAAATGAGTTTACAAAGTAAAGAGAAAGTGGTTGAACAACCTCCCATGGTTCCTTCCATTCCCCCCTTAAGTGAAGAAAAGAAACCTGTGGTTGATAAATCCATTCCTACACAATCACAACTTGAAAATAAAACAAAAAGAAACCAAAATGCTAGAGAGCGTAGGTGTAGATGTCGTGCTATTGCTTGTTTGTTACAAGAAAAAGAAAATAACAACATAGAAAATCAAAATCCAAACTTATCTCAAGCAATGCATAATGATTCTCCACCTTCGTCGAAACAACCAAATCCTAAATCTCGACCACAACAAGAACAAGCACCTTCCATGGATATTATCATTAGACCTTATGTTGTGATAAATTTAGATGATGATAATGAAATTGCAAAAATTGACAAGAAAGTTCATATGAGTTAAATTTATTGTTTTCCTCTTCTATGAGCTTAAATGATAACAACCGTGATGATCCTCCCACAAAGAGTGATTTACCACATGTTGAACTTGGTGATTGTTCTAGTTTGGCACTTGGTGTTGTCCCCTTGGCTAGTTATCTACCTTCCACATATGATGAACAAGATTGGGATGCATACAAGCTTCTATAGGTTTACTCGCATGTGCTTTACTAGTCTTGTCTTTGTTTTTCTTTTCATGTTCTTTGTGTGATTGCATGTGCATAATGTGATCCCCCGTACTATTCTGTTTGGCATGTCTTTATGTTCATTCCTCTATTTGTACCTACATTCTTCTATATGTTGTAACACCTTTATCTTTTCTTTTGTCTTGTATTTTCCTTTTGGGGATGACTCAAGGTGTCAAGGCATTTAGGTCTATTCGATGTTGACCCAAAATATTTTTCTTTGTTTTCACTTTGTTTCATTCTTTAAGTTCCATGAGTTATTTGGGGAAGGATGACGTTTCTGAGCTCTATAATATCTTTGTAGCAAAGACATATGTTGATCCCAAATCTGTGGATCCTTTATATGTGATTTTGGGATTTCATTTTTGTAATGTCCCCTTTCTAGAGGAAGCACTTAAACCCGAATCTCGATTTCAAAGTGTTCCTCAGAGAGACATTAGAAACATTAGAGATAAATAAATTTCAATAATAACAACTTAAAGATAACATAAGCATTTCATTCTTGTCAAAGGATTATTTATTTCCTCCTTATCGCTCACTGTGAATGATTCTTCTATACTATATTTCATAAATACATTAGATATTAATCACCTTTCAAGATCCATAGATGGGACTTATTTATACCATTTAACAATCATAGTGAATTACTTATAAGGCTCAATAATTGCTACAATCATCATTATTGGATAGTCGTAAATAATATATATATTATCAATATAACCTTACACTTATATACTTTATCCTCTATCACATATAAACCACTAATATATATATATATATTTTCATATATTTACTCCATATAGATTACTTCATATATATTATTATATGTTACTCTATATACATATAATATATATAACTATTGTATATTACTTCACATATATCTGATCCTATCATGTAATATAAATTAATCCATAAGTCTGAAATCATAAAATGATTATGCTAGCTGAAAATCTGAAATCTTTAACTCTATTAAATATAAATATATATATATATACACCAACCCCTAGTGCTAATCGCCTTATTCTCTTTCCTTTCTCCAGCCACGGTGGCACTAGCATATATTCCCCTTTTTATTCCCCCATTCGATGTCCTCTCCCCTCCTTCATTTGATGATTTCTCTTTTTAATACCCATCGTTGCCTCTCCCAAGGACGTGACCTTTGATTATTGACTCTTTGACCCATCTTGGGATGTAGCGCTTCATTCACAATTGCTGCCTTTAGTATTGTTTTGAGATACGGATCGTTGCCTTTTTATGTTTGATTCCTATTTAATCTATTCATAGTTATGATCAGAAATACATGTTCATATTCAAAACTATATCATTGGGTTTAATATTTATTTTGTTATTTGTAATAATGTTATTTTGATAATTGCATGATATTTATAGTGATGTTGAAATTGTAAAATATATTTTGATATTTATTTCAATAATAATTACTATAATTGTATTATCTTTATAATATCAATTATAGCAATATTCAGATTTACATTCCATATTTTATATTTATATTCATTCAATATTTGTAATATTATATTATGATGATTGTGAATATAATATTTTAAATTGATAACTATAATAATTTTAAATTATTAATTCGTGTGCATATTTTTTTTTAATTTGTATTTTGGTCATTTATTTTATTTATTTCTATTTCAATGCTTAGTTATTTTATATTTTGGTGTTCTATTTTGGGACATGACAATTTTAGGGGCAACCCCTTCCCTTTCATGATGTAGCTTCATTTGGAAACATATGTTTGACATAGGGCTTTCCAAATAAGTTCTCATGTGTTGTTTAAGCATTTATCATTTTCTACTTTAAAGTAATTGCTCACAACATGGTGTTTAACATTTTCTTTAAAGTAGGGTCATACATTAGCATTATTCTTTTGAATTTTTTTGACTATACCTTATGCTTCATAGTGCAGTCTTCTTACTTCATGCAATGTATCTTCTTCTTGGTGGTGTCATTGGGTTTGATGTCCTCCAAGATTGTGACCTTTCTAAGCATATGGCATTCCTCTTAGTGTTGATACTACCCATTGTATTCCCTAAGATGTGAATCTTTTATCCTAGGCTTGTCCTATCTTGGAGACATTAGGCACAATGTTCTTTGAGAGAAGACTGTACATGAACTAAGCAAAACCCCTTTAAACATGTCTTATCCTATTTGCATTTTGTTTATAAGTGTTTAGCATAACACAATTTGTTAACCTTATGAAGCTCGAAGTTACAACCACTTTTTCATGGCCACCAAGCATAACACACCTGGGTTACCAATGGAGCCATGTTTGTTCATAAGTATTTAGCATAACATAACTTGCTAAGCCTTATGAATCTTGAAGTTCATATCATGTGGTGCCTTATCCAAGTTATCAGGGGGTATAGCTTTGGTATGGTTATGGGAGCCTAATAAGATTCTCTCATTTGCCACTTTTGGGAGCTCACCTAGTGGACAATAGATTTCACTAGCCCGTGTGAGTGTTCATTGTTGTTTGCATAGTGGACAACAAATTTCACTTGTAAACATTTTTGGACAAACAAATAAGGCTTGATCCACATCAAGTTGAAAAAGCAGTCGAGGCTTAATCCACCCTTTTCTTTTTCTCTTTGAGCCTCTACAATAGTATGTAATTCTGGAGTATGTTGGAATTGTTGCATAAATATGCTGAACATAGGCATGTGGGCTTCCTCTACCTTTGTTGGTTTTTCTATGAGATCTTCAAATCTTGGGGCTTGGATTTACCTCCGACTTTCGTCATCTTTATCCCTCCAACAACGTATAATTAGACCTCTTGATTGTCTACTTTAGTGTGAGTTTGATGCAAGACATCCTCTCACTAAAGTGGGAGCTAAATGTAGTGTAAAAAAATGTATCCCTTTACATTTTCACACTTTTTTTGAGCCCAATCAATTCAATTGGACTTAATTATGCTTTAATAAGCCCTATTTTACATTAACAAACCTAATAAATTACATTTTCCAAAGGGCAAACCCAATAATAATTAATGTCAATGTTACACATAACACTTTACCTCGAGCAATGTGTGTTCCAGGAATAGGGACCTGGGACCCATTTGCCTGTGGACGAATGGGTCCTCCCTAGGCCTTTGAATCTAAATTTAAAATATGTTTTTGACAATATTTTAATGTCCCCGAATCCATATTTCAATGTTGGCTTGTAATATTTGAATTTCGAGAAATTAAGGATACATACCTATAAATACAAGGTTATTTCATCATTTCAACATCTAAGAAGCTAGCATTTCAAGAAATTTCAAGAGCATTTTGAAGAGTAATTTCACAATAGCAAAGTTGATGATCAAGAGCATTCAATAGCAGATATATCAGAGATTTATTGCAACATTCAAGATCCAATAATCATGTCAAAGTATTCTTGCATAATGCATGTTTTTGGAGCTAACATTGTGATGTATGTTTCAATATCAAGTTCAAGAAAGTATTCAACACATTATCTCAAACATCAAGATCCACATCCATTGAATCCATTTCATGCAAGTTGCAAATCTACATTCAAAGGTTTATCCAAGGGTTTGTTGGGTGGTAATATAGCATTGTTCATTCATCATTCCTTCTTTCATGCTTAATTTCAATTAAGGTTTGATTAGCAAAATTGGGTTTGACCAAGGCAAATCCCATTCAGCAAAAACAAACA
>VDFB02385999.1:0-43003 GCA_007258455.2 Sequoia sempervirens | reverse complement strand
CCAAAATAGTTATAGATGAATTCAAATATATACAAGGAGAGGACCAAAAGATCAGAACAAGAATAGATTCATTTCATACTCTAAATCAGTGGTTTGTGCCCAAAATATTGAAAGATGATGACCACTTGAACGACCTCAATGAATGAAAGAGTGAATTTGGCCAGATTGTTCCACAGTACATCACTCACATACAAAAGGATGGTGAGTTGAGTCTTGATAGATTTGACTTAATCGTGGATGGAGTAATAGCATTGGATGCTAGATATTCTAAGTTTATCATGGATGGCAAGGCATTACTAGACAACCGATAGAAGATTCACCTTTCAAATATATTGAAAATTTAAGAATACAAATGGCCACATGATTATACAGTGTACGAGTGGGAGCATAAGTATTTGGGTCCTCCCAAATAGTAGGCCTTGGGGCTGTCACAATGGAAGAACTGCACATTCATATACACTAATATGGAGAAAGGACCTTGAATAGATCTTCAATGATCATAGGTGCTTTACGAAGATTAACGGACTATGGTGTCACGAATGTTGCAAAATTCATTAGTTATCTACTTTCTTTGTTTTATGTTTTAAGAAAAACTAATGTTTTGTTTAGTTTATATGAAGAGGCATGAATTTTGAAAAGATGTCATATTTTGTAACAGTTTGAAGCTTGTTACTTCTCTTATAAAAGAGAAACCAAGACCGAATTTTGATATCATCATCATAAAAATTTATAGAAACACATATTAGGAGACTTATGTTATATTGTAATATCTATTAGAAGCAATCAATGGACAAGAAGATTTAATCTAGTGTTCAAATTTTGGTCTCAATTATTTGTTGATAATACTTTGTATGATTGAAATTTTTATGTATTTTAAGTTGGAATATAGGGGTATATTATGAATTGGTATCAATTATTTGTTCATAATCATCTGCATTGCTAATTACATTGCATTGCACATCTTTCAAACTCAAAGCATTACGGGTGCTGGCAAGAAGTTGAGTCCACTTTTTGGCCATTTAGTGGAAGTGTTTTCCTCAATTTTAGAATTTGACACATTTGACCTTAAAATTTGAAGCACTTCGAGATGAAATCTTGAAAAAATTCAATAATAATAAAATGAAGTACTTAGAGTCTAGTTTCCAAATATGTAATTTATTTCAATACCCAAATGATACAAATTAATTTGCAATAGGCTTTTCTAAAAACCACTATTTCAAAGTAAGTTTTCTTTTACCATACCATGGATGTGTACATCATCCATATTTTGACCAAAATAATCATGTTTTTCTAAATCCTTTAAGGAAAATATTTTTAACTCACTGAAGCACGCTTTCCATATTTTTTTGTAATTTTTTATTGCATTTGTTTGGTTAATTTTTGGGTATGTGTAGGATCATGATGGGCCAAAAAGTGGCGATATGATGGGTATGTGGTTGACGACCTTTTTTTAACCCAAAATTGATGAAACGAAAAGGGTTTTTAAAGGAGATTCTCAGCTTTCCAACAATATAAATTATGATTTACTTTGAATTTATTAAATAATTATTATTCATTTTCTATTTGAATTCGACTAAAGTCTCGATTGATAGGCTGATTGAAAAACATCTATATCTTTCAACGGTATCATATTTTTGAATCCAAACATGCATCACATTCTATGCTTCAGCATACTATAGGATTTCAAAAATTAAATTTTATGAAGTTTTCACCAAGTTAAGGTGGTCGACATATGAGTTTTATATTTTTAAAAGTTGTAGTAAAAATCATAATTAATTATTTACTTGGAAAAAATTACAAAAAATATGCATCACACGGTGACATGAATCTTCTACTTATATCTAAAATCTTATAAAAAAGTATTATCATTTTATTGTGGTTAGGTGGTCAGACAAACACCTACTTATTTTTTTCCCTGGAATTTAAGTACTACTGCATTGAAATTTCAAATTTTTACCAAATAGATTTATTATTATTTTAAATAAACCTAGTAGTTTAGAAACTACATTCAATTTGCTACAGATTCTATTCTTACATATTTTTGAAATAATATAGATAACTTATTCAAATTTTTACGTCAAGTTGCTTAACTTTGCTTTTTCTGAATTTTTTGCCACTTAAGGGCTTGTTTTTTCTGAATTTTTTTGCCACTTAAGGGCTTGTTTTTTCCATGATGATCCTGCACATACCCTTTTTATTGGCCATATTTGGTGTTTTGAAAAATCACCGTGTACGTCAAGCATAAGATGACCTAAACTTATCATTTTTTGATTCTTTTAAAAATTGAAAAGAATTTTTTGAAGTAAGCTTTCGTGCAATTCGTTAGTCAAAAAATTATGTTAATAAAATGTTATTAAAATACTAAAAAACCCTGATAATTCAAGTTTATGGACTTGTTTCATCAGAAAATAAATGAAAAGTAAAAATAATCAATCCAATTGTAAAAAAAATTACATATTTGGAATCTATACTGTCTCATCTATAATGGGTTTTAATTTCGTCAAAAAAATTCTAAATTCTTTTTTTTCAAATGTATGCCCAAAGTCACTATTTTCTTGTGACATTGCTAGGACCTTCAATTTGCAGGTCAAACTAGGTCTAGGGTCTAGGTTCAAATCCCCAAACCTTTTCTTGAACCAAAAAACAAAGCACAAACTTGACTAAAACTTCATGTTTTTAAAAACGGGATCTCATTTTGAAAAATTACCAAAAATGAAAAATTTCCATTTTTGGAAAATTTTCAAAATAGGATCCCATTTTGAAAAGTTTCCAAAATGGATAGTTTCCAAATATGGAAAATTTTCAGAACAGACAAAATGAAATCCCGTTTTGAAAATTTTCCAAAATGGAAACATTCCATTTTTGGAAAGTTTTCAAAACAAGAGCCCATTTTGAAAACTTTCCAAAATGGAATGTTTCCATTTTGGAAAATTTTCAAAACGGATTTTTTGTCCTATTTTGAAAATATTCCAAAATGGAAAGTTTTCAAAACAACTAGATCCTCTTTTTAAAACTTTCCAAAAATGGAAAGTTTTCAAAACAAGATCCCATTTTGAAAACTTTCCAAAAATGAAAAATTTTCAAAACAGGATCTCGTTTTTAGATTTTAGGCTCAGGATCCTGAACCTAAATGTAACACCCCTCCATTTTAGGCTCTTTATTCAGCAATGTTCTTTGTTATGTTGTTTTTGTTTATGCTGTGACTTTGGTACTTAGTTCTATTTAATCGCAAACTGTTAAGCGATGCATATGTTATATTTTAATACGATGAAATTTTACTCTGATGTTATCATTATGGCATGTTTTGAATTAGCGTAGCAGATATTTAATTAACGATGCTTTATGCTTTTGAATATATTATTGATGTTAGACTCGTCAGTTAGAAAGTCTGTATTGGTGAAGGGGATGAGATTGTATCACTTGCTTGCGAGCACCCTATGATTATGAGATTTCCTCTTCATGGTGTGTTTTATTATATCATATATATATGCATGTTCGACATACTCTTTGTTCGCAGGTTGACAGGTACAAGACATTAACTCCACCTGATTTCACAGGTTTGAGCGTGTCCATTGACCAACGGTAATTGATTGGGAGATAGTAGCTAGGTTTTCTGTACCAAGTTGTCACCCTAGTCATAGCGTGTTGTCGGGTTGTTGTCGGGTTTAGTCGTTTTGTTATGGTTCATTCCTCCTTGGTTATTTATTTAATTTCATATTATAAAGATTATTAAATGGCGGGTGTAGTTAAAATGATGATTAAATTTATTTAGTTACAATGTTGAAATGCTTTTTATTTTATTGATTAATTTGATTTAATTAATAAAATTATAATTAGTTTATTGATCAATTAGGTTAATGGTGATAAATTAAATAAAGTAGTTGTTTTGGCATTATTGGATAGTATGATTTAAATTGAAATAAAAATGGAAATCATGTTGGATATTTAAAGTTAAATAAAAATAAAAATAAAAATGTGTGTTAAATTTCACTTTTTGAAATTTTGGATAAAATAGATTCTTTGCAAACTTTGAAATTCTTTTGTTTTTAATGAAATTTTGAAAAATACATGAAATATCATTTAGAAAGTAAAATTGTTTTAAATTTAAAAAATGGAAATATCCTCCAAATGTTCAATAAATTTAGTGGGTGGGATATTTTAGGGGTTTGACCAAAAATTTAGGGAAAACTCTATTTGAGCATTTTCTATTTCATATTATTGGCAATTTTCAATTTTGGTGGAGAGTTTTTGCTGTGGCTGGATTTGAATTTTGAAGAAAAAGATTTGGAATCTCCATTTGAGTTCTTCAAGCTTGGGAGAAAAAACCAAGTTCCCTCTTTGTGTTTTTTGTTTTCCATTTTGAAATAAGTTTCAAATCTTGATTATGTTGTTTGAAAATCTTTAAAATGCTATTTAGATTCAATGAAAACCCATGTGAAATGGTTTCAAAACTTGCAAACTTCTGATGGATTTAGGAAAGAAAATCAAAACAAGAATCACACAATGAAAAATGGAAAGAAAACCAATAGAAATTTGTTGTCAAACTGAAATTTAAACCCTGTTGTTGTGTTAACAATTTATTATTTTCATTCTAAAATTATGTTGTTCAATTTCACAGTTTGGCTGAAAATGGAGTTTTTGGGTATATATATATTTATAAATATACCTGTGTATATATATATATCCCATTAAATATAAATATATACACACAAGTATATTTATAAATATACTGTATTTTGTTTCTTTATTTTTCTGGAAAATAATTTTGTTTTCAAAAATATTATAAAGGAAAATTTCCTGTAACAGGGTATGCCCTGTTCTTTTCTTTCATTAACAGTTTTTTTGTATTAAAAAAAATATATATATATTAAAAAATTATACTGTGGAGGGGAGGGACGTAGCCTTGCTCCCCCCCACAACGCCCATGGGAGGCTGCTCCCACAGCGCCCCACATGGGAGGCGCTGTGTGGAGCAGCGCCGCTGCCTATAGGCAGTGGTGCTATCCACACAACACCCCCCATATGGGGGTGGCTGCATTGGTAGCGCCTCTCCCTTTTGGGAGGGGCCGTGCCCCAACAAAAACTTTAGTTTTATTTTTTTAAAAATTTAAAATTTATTTTTATTTATTTATTATTAAATTAATAATATATATATATATATTATATGTATATATATATATTATTTTAATATTTAAATAAATATTTTTGTAATTAATTATTTATATACATATAATTTATATATATATTATGTATATATATAGTATGTATATATTGCATGCATATATATATATATAACGTATATATGCATTATGTATTTTTAAATAAATAAATTAATTGAGTTTAGATTAGTTATATTTAAATGGATTATTTAAATAATTAAATATATATATTGAAATATGTATATACACTAGATGTATATATAATTTTATATATATTTAATATATATGTGTGTATTCAAATATGGATAAATTTAAGTCGGTTATTTATTATTGAAGTTGAAATAAAGATTGATTTATTTTAATTAAATGATTTTATCTAGCAAGTTGATTCGATTATTTTGTATGAATGAGAAAATGGAATTAAATTATTAGTGTTAATTTCTTAATGTTGCCAATATGATTTTATTTACTTTTGAGTAGTTGCAAACGAGGTGTTATTGGGTGAATTGGATTTAGAAAATTATAACAATAGTTTAGTTATAATTGTGTTGAGTTGGAAGGTGTATGTAAGTTTTTGATTTTAAAATTAGTGCTATTGTATTTTGGAAATTAAGGTTAGTGCAATGATTAAATATTGGTTAAGGGTTAGGGTTGTAATTGAAATGAATATGGTTAATGTGTTTACAACGACCTGTTTGATTTGATGAAATCTTAAGTTCTTGTAAAGGATTTGTTAAATGTCAGGTTTATATACGTGGTTAAGTCATATGGACTATAATTAGAGAAAAATTGATGATATTAAATATGTCTAAAGAAAAGGGTTATTTTATTACGATGTTGTTATAATGGGTAGAATGTTATTTAAAAGTTGTATTCCATTTCCTTAAATGATAAATGGGGAATGTTGTTTGTAAACCAGATTGCAAGGAATAGATAAGGCTCATAAAAAAATCATATTATTTAGAACTTGTATGAATAGTTAATAGATTAAGTATATGATGTATATATGTACTTTGGTTCCTGTTTTATGAGAAAAGATTGTTATGTCAAAATACATTATTAGTTATTTAAAGAACATGTATTTATATGATTGTTGGTTTAAGCGGATTCATATTGGTATTGTATGGGAAATATTGTTATGATTGTAAATTTATGAGTGTACTTTGGTAGTTCTGAATTTTGTTTCCAGAGGCTAGGGAACTCGTTGATTGAGTTGTTTATTCTTTTTGGAGTTGCTTGTTATGTAAGTCTTCCAAAAGGGGTTCAACCTTTGGGGTTGCATTATTATGTTAGTCAACCGTTGCATTGCCTTGGGTAGGGTGTATAGTGTATCTTGTTGTATTATCCGGTATTCACGAGCGAGGATGTTTTGTGCCTCCCGTGGATTAGGGGTGGTGTTTGTGATTCGTGCCTCCTATGGAAGGAGTGAATTATGACCTTTGTTGCCTCCAGTGTTTAGAGAGGGTTTTGGAATTGTGTTGTCTCCTGTGTTTGGAGTGGGATTTAATTTTATGTTCCTCCTAGAGTTGGAGTGGTTTTATCTTGTTGGTATGCACTTGGGATTCCCTTGGTGATTGGTTCTGTTTGGTATGTTGTCAAGTAGAAGAGTGGCTTCTGTTAGGGGCCAGAGCCCAAAGAGGTAAACTGGGAAACCTTCAGAAGTGGTTTAATCAAGTGATAACTAAATCAATGTACTTAGAAGTTAGGTAGTTTTTCACATTAATTAAGATAATTGAGCCTCACTCATGGACGCAAGGGCTTGTATAGACTTGGGATGAGATGGGAAGGCCTGGAATGGCAAGGTCATCTATCTTGTCCTTACGAGAGGTATTTGATTCTGCATGAGTGAGTATGGGTACTGGGATTCGGTTGAGGCCACCAGGATAACCCATAGTGGGGGCCGGAGCCTAGGAAGATTCCCAAAGGATATCCCATGACGAGCTATGTGATGACACTCTTTCTACGACAACAATTGGCATTTGACTTTATGTGTATGGTCTTCTTATCATACTCATTCTATTTTATTTCTAGAAGCAATGTGACCTATGTCAGTGATGTTGGAGTTGTACTTACATGTTATCCTTATGGATGTATGGTTCATGTGTTTGGTTGTGTCCGTGTGAGTTAGCCTGTGTCTAGGGGTGGATGGTCTTGTCTAGAATTCCTTGTTACTTTCTCCTAGCATGGGGGGTGAGCCTTTGGGTATCACATGGTTGGGTGGAACGTGCACCTTAATCCATTGGGTTTTCTTCTTGTTCGTGTGGATGAGATTTTTAGTTGGAGAGCTCGTGGGATCCAGTTCCTTTTCATGCTTTATTCTTTTCAGTGATTATTTTAATTTATTACCCCTCTTGTAACGAGGTGGAAGATGTAATTCGTAACCTTGTTTATTGGAATTACCTCATTCGGGGAATGAGTGTTGTAACCTTATTGTAAATTATATTATTGGTAGCATGTGGTATCTCTTATCCTTTGATGTAATTTTTCTTTTAGGGAATGTATGAGTTCTTAATTCTGTAAGTAATCAAATGTTATGTTGCAATTCATGTTTCTTGTTTGGGTTTTAAAGTAATCTTAGTCTCGTAACCTTAGAGGTTGTTGGAAATGGATAGTGATCTTGCATGTTAATTTTTCTTAAACAAAAAAATAAAATTAGTTCGTTTGAGTAGTTAATTGCAACTTCCTCTAGGGTCGCATGGTGGGGCATTACACTAAACGGGATCCCTTTTATTAAAAAATGAGATCTCATTTTCTTGAAGCCAATTTCAAGTTTTTGTCTAAGGAAAAAACTTCCACGTTTTGTGGACTCATCTTCTTGCATTTACCCTTACTTCACATTGCATAACTAATAACTAGATGCTGAAAGATGACAAAATTTCAATTACAATAGTTTTTACAAAGTCAACCTAAGTAGTTATGCAATTAATTCACATTGCATATCTAATAACTAGGAGTAGCTTCCAATTTCATTTGCTTGCCATGGCATTCCATGAGACCACATTTCTTTGAGGCATTTTTTCAAACAATTCACTACCTTTTCTATGTTACCACATTTTTCATTCATATTGTCTACCAAATAATTTTATCAAAAAGTTCATTGTCTTGTTGCTATGGCTAAAAGCCTAAAATAAATGCTTTCAAACAAGCTATGGATGCTTGGAAAAAATCTATCAAAGCATAATAGTAAGCAATAGCATAGACAAGGAAGTGAACTTGTTGAAAAAATGCCTCAAAGGAATGTGGTCTCATGGTGATGGAATGCCGTGACGAATGCCATGACAAGCTAATTTTCATGGAATTCGCCATGGCATTCCATCACCATGAGACCACATTTCTATGAGGCATTTTTTCCAAAGTTCATTTCCTTGTCTATGCTACCACATTTTTCATACATGTCTACCAAAGCATTTTATCAAACAGTTCACTGCCTTGCTGCTATGGCTAAAAGCCTAAAAAAGGTGATTTCAAACAAGTTATGGATTCTTGGAAAAAATCTAGATCAAAGATAATAGTAAGCAACAAGCTATGGTCTCATAGTTTTTTTTTGCACGAAAATTAGTGTGATTTTATTTGTATTTTTTTGCATGTTTTAAATGCATTTTTTTAGCAATTTTGTTGTTTGAAATGGGGAAAAATCTCTATGGTTAGTTTTGTGCATTTTTTAATTGTAGGATTCTCATAGTTAGTGAAAAAGGTAGTGTTCATGAAGGAATGGAAAGGATGTGTAGAGCCTTTGAATTATATCTGTATTGTGCAATGGCATTGAATCATTTAGTAAACTATTTTTTCTTCATTAGGCAACATTTTCTTGTGGAACAGTTGACTAAGATAGCTCTTGTTTCAACTGACCACCCTCTCATGAAATCTCATTCATATTATAATCTTGCACGATCTTATCATAGTAAAGGTGATTATGACACCACTGGCTGCTACTACATGGAATCAACCAAGGAAAGCTAGAGGCCATAGGATTTTGTGGATAGATTCAATTGAAGCTGGGAGATCTTAAGAGTTCTCTCTCAAATTTTGAAAAGGTTCTAGAGGTCCACCCTGAGAATTGTGAGAGCTTAAAAGTTGTAGGCCATATATTTCTTAGCAAGGGTAGGAAAATAAGGCTTTGGAAAATTTAAGAAAGGAAACTTGCATAGATCCATGTGATTCCCATGCATTTATCAAGATGGGTGAGTTAATAATATCGACAAACCCCAATGCAGCCTTAGATTATCTTAAGAAAATAAAGTCTCTTCTATAGAAGAGCAGAGAAGAAGTACCCATTGAATTGTTAAACAACATTGGGGTTCTTCATTTTGAGTGTGATGAACTAGAGTTGACTCAACAAACTTTTATGGAGGCATTAGGAAATGACATTTGGGTTATTCATAAATAAAATCCCCAGTGCTAATTTTGTAGTTTTTTTTGCGCACTTTAAGGATATGGAATTATTCCATTGACTAGAAGAAGGTGGTGTTTCACTTGAGTTAGCATGGGATAAAGTCACAACAGTATTTCATCTTGCTAGGTTGTTTGAACAACTACATGATACTAAAAAAAGCAAATCTTTTATATAGGATAAAATTGTTCAAGTTTCCTGATTATGTGAATGTATATCTACATCTCACAGCCATGGCTTAGGCTCAGAATGAGATCCAACTAGGCCTAGAATTGATTGGGGATGAACTTAAGGTGGATAAAAACTCATCAAATGCTTTATGTATGCTTGGAAACATGGAACTGAAAATAGACGGCTGGCTTCAAGCAAACAAAACAATTAAAGTAGCACACCAACTTATCTTGGCTCATGAAGCAAAATGAAAAGTTGATGAAGAATGAAGGATTCAGATGGAAAGGAGAAAGAAAGAGGAAGAACTTAGGTGGGTGATGAAACAAGAGGAGAAATTTGAACGTTTGAATAATTATGGAAGAGTAGGCATAAGGACAGGGATGATGATGATGATGAGGTTGGTCAATCTGAGAAGAAACAAAAGAAGGAAAAGAAGAAAAAGAAGGATAAGGACCACAAGGAGCTTATGATTCTTATATGGAGGAACCTGATGTTGCCATGGAAGATGGGGAAAATTATATGAGTGATAAGGCACAAGATGATGTAGAAAATTCCCAAGATCTCCATGTAGCTGTAGCTCTAGAAGACTCTAATGATGGGGAGACAAATTCTCCAGTTTCAACAAAATCACAAAGGAGACATGCATACTCTGATTCTGAAGATGATGAAACATTGTATAAATAGAGTCTGAGAGAAGATGATCCATATGATGATGATGTCTAGGCTTCTTGAGCTTTAACAAACCTAGCTCCTATTTTCCAAAAGAAAAATCCCTAAGGCCTATGGGAAATGAACGATGAGCATTTGAGTTTCAACTTGGTTTCATTTCGAAAACGGGACATTACATTGTACAAGATTTTTTTAACAACAAAATAATTTAATCCACCTATTTAGGACTGTAAAATAAAAATAGATGAATTAATATATTTTCAATTATAGGTTCTTTTAATCTAGAATATGATAGAAAGATAAAGCATAATACATTGAAGGACACAAAAAAATGTTCTAAAATAAAGACTAAAATAGGTTGCCCATAAAAAAAAGAAAGAGGAAAAATGAAAAGATAACATATAGATGATTCATTTGAGGTTTTTGATAAGATCTCATTTAACTATGCCAAATGGATTTGGAAGGGACAAAGCATATTTGATTGACTAAAATTTTGAGGTAGCTTATCCATCGTCATTGTATGCATCATATTCTCTTGGAATCTATTTATACAATGCACCAAGCCTAGAATTGATTGGGGATGCACTTAAGGTGGATAAAAACTCATCAAATGCTTTATGTATGCTTGGAAACATGGAACTAAAAATAGATGACTGGCTTAAAGCAAAAGAAAAAATTAAAGTAGCACACCAACTTGTCTTGGTTGATGAAGCAAAACAAAAGTTGATGAAGAACGAAGGATTCAAATGGAAAAGAGAAAGCAAGAGGAATAACTTCGGTGGATGATGCAACAAGAGGAGCAACTGAACATGTGAAGGAATTATGGAAGAGTAAGTGTAAGGATAGGGATGATGATGATGATGACGAGGTTGGTCAATCTGAGAAGAAATAAAAGAAGAAAAAGAAGAAAAAGAAGAAGGATAAGGACCATAAGGTTTATGATTCTTGTATGGAGGAACTTGATGTTTCCATGGAAGATGAGGAAAATTATATGAGTGATAAGGCATAGGATGATGCATAAAATTCCCAATATCTTCTTGTAGCTGTGGGTCTAGAAGACTTTGATGATGGGGAGACAAATTCTCCAGTTTCAAAAAAATCATGAAGGAGACATGCATACTCTAATTCTAAAGATGATGAACCATTGCAAAAATAGAGTCCAAGAGAAGATGATCCATATGATAATGATGTCTAGGATTCTTGAGCTTTAACCAAACCTTAGAGCTCCTATTTTCCAAAAGAAAAATCCCCAAGACCCATGGTAAATGAATGATGAGCATTTGAATTCCAATCGAAAGAAGAGGTCTCTGTTGCCATCATTAATACAACATCTAGTTGAGTGAAACAAAAATAAATGAAACTCACCACTAGTGAAGGAACATATCAAACCAACAATGAAACTGATGGTATAGTAAACAATGCTAGCAAGATAAAATTAATCAAATGCTTCCAGTGGTAGCAATACAACAGACATAATACTGCAAATACTACACAAAAACAACACTAATTAACAAATAATAGGGAAAAGGGAAATAAGAAAAAAAATGGAGGGTTTGCAGTGCATACAGATAAATAGCAACACAATGAGGGAAATGCAAATACCCAATCAAGGCCGGAGGAAATGAATAAAAGGGCCACTGGAGAAACAAAAATGACTACGCTTCCCTTCTACCTTGTTTTAAGAGATTTGATTCCTTCACTTAGGAAAAATATGCCACTAAGAAAGACCTAGAGTCATTCAATATGCTCAAGGTAGATACAACTAAAAAAAGGATTGGAATATCAATTGAATATGAGATTTCCCCAACAAGGTTGTGATACTTGTTAGAAAACCAAGATCTGATTGCAAACCAGAATAGACCTTCCACAGAAGACGAAAACGAAAAAGCAGAAGCTTTGCATAAAAACATGCAATTTGATATATTCAAAAAGATGAATAATTACAAGAGATAATTTGCTTTATAAAAGCAAAGATGCAACAACCTAATCTTATCTTGAGCAACAAGATAGCTCGATAAGATAAAGATAAGATCCTATATCTTAGGAATTAAATAAATCCTAAGTAAACTTATGCTAAGTGTAATTAATAATTAATTACACCAACACCCCCCATAAATGCAACTTAGGGAGAAGCAGAATTATTATGCAAATATGAGTCCTGGCAACAAGGCCTGATCAGGTACTCATGTACAAATGAAAAGAGAGAGAAACCCCCCTCAGTGAGATGAATTGCTGTGAAGAATCACTGGAAGAACTCTGATGAAGCAACACTGGAACCCCAAATCTGATAAGCAAGGAAAGATAGTTCTGTTTGCAAGATACCAATCGGAATCACAAATGCAACAGCAGACCCGATGCCAAGGAACACTGGAAACTCACATACTGGATCAACTCTAGAATCTATGAACAACAGTAGATGAAAGGATGAATGGACCCATAATGGTGACAAATCTGGAAGCTGTGTCTCGAAGCCAATGCCAAACTGAAACTAAAACTGCCCATAGGATGAGTACCATCAAGATTTTGGAACATTAACCATAAAACCATGGCCTTCAAATGAGAAATATTTGAACCAATGCGGATCAAGAACTATAAAATCCCAATGTGAAGTGTGAATCGAAGCAAACCAACAATGTGTCTAGCTAAGCAAGAAAGAAGCTAAGGGAAACAACAGGAAACTAGACAAACTCATGCGAGTTGTCACCAAAATGAAAGATGGATGCAAGAACCCCCCCTTAATGGAACTTTATATCAGTTCTTTATTACAATACCCAATGATTGCATAAGGAGATAATGCAAAACTACAAAAACATAGGCAAAACTGCAAACCTAGCACACTAAACAAAAATGAATGCATGCATAAAATAAGTTACACATTTTCTCAAAATGACCTCAGATCTGCATAGAGGCTGAAAGCAGCTTTTCGATGCCACGAAAATCACGAAAAATGGATAAGCGAGTCACAAGATATGCTTCCCAGAGTGAAAACAACAACATCTGACTTCCAAGGCCTAAAAAGACATCAAAAAGTAAAAACCAGAAAATAACACCTACACCATTGCGTAGAGCATCGAAACAACTTTCCGACGATATCTCGTTTGCAAAAAAAGGATGCCGTATGCCCAAGATATGCCCGTTTCCGTGAAAGTTGTCCAAAAAGCTCTGATTTGGCCCCCAGAAGCCCTCAGGGGCTAAAAAAATAGGGCCCTTGGTCGCCTGGGCAGACCAGGGGCTGAAGAGCAGGGACTGGCGGCGCCCCCGGTCGCCCATATGACCAGGGCGAGGGGCTGGAAGCCCGGCAGGGGGCTGAGTTGGGTGCTCGGTTGCCCATATGTCCTCGGCTGAGGCCTTACTAGGCGCAGAGGTCTAAGATTTGGAGAGCGGCTGGCGGTTGGAAGAGCCACCAGTGGCGGGCGGCACGGTGGCTGAGAAGCGGTGGCCGCTGAAGGCCTGAAGGTGGCAGCGCGGGGGTGGCGCGGTCAGTTTTATACTGGCCGCGCAAAAACCCAAATGAATTTTCTAATTTTTTTGATATTTTTTTTTATTTTTTTCAAAATTTGAACCTTGAAAACTGTGCCTGGGGGCCGTATGGCCCTTGGGCAAAAATTTTTTGCTTCTCCAGACAACTGTGTCCAAATTGGACAAATTTTATATGGAAACAAGGGTTTTTGGGCGCTGCGAATCCAACGGCGAGGTCCGTTTGGGCCCAAAGTGCTCCAAAAATTAGGCGACCCCCAGATCTATCAAAAGAATCACCGATCTTACAACCCTCGCAGATCTGGAAAACGGTGACGAATATGAATAAAATGAAATCCATTTCTGACTTTTTCCAGTGCTCTAAATCCAACGGAAAACCCCGATCTGATCCAAGACGATGTATAATGATGCTCAAGGATTGAAACCCTCGAGGGACCTCGAATGAGCTCTGCACTGTGTTCCTCTGAAAATGCTGAGAAGGGGCTGCGAATCGAGTCTCTGATACCATGTCAGAAAACCAAGATCTGATTGCAAACCAGAATAGACCTTCCACAGAAGAGGAAAACGAAAAAGCAGAAGCTTTGCATAGAAACATGCAATTTGATATATTCGAAAAGACCAATAATTACAAGAGATAATTTGCTTTATAAAAGCAAAGATGCAACA
The DNA here is from genome assembly GCA_007258455.2 of Sequoia sempervirens. Taxonomy (NCBI): domain Eukaryota; kingdom Viridiplantae; phylum Streptophyta; class Pinopsida; order Cupressales; family Cupressaceae; genus Sequoia; species Sequoia sempervirens. Next base: position 28,472 of record VDFB02385999.1, on the reverse strand, counting down.
ACCTAATATTATCTTGAGCAACAAGATAGCTCGATAAGATAAAGATAAGATCCTATATCTTAGGAATTAAATAAATCCTAAGTAAACTTATGCTAAGTGTAATTAATAATTACTTACACCAACAATACTCAAACTCATATTGTAAACAAGAGCATCTATGAGTGAAGACAAGTAAACATTTAAAAATCAATCAAAGAATAAGGGACAAGGGAATTAAAAATAATAAACCTCTAAATAAGGCACAACCATCTCAACTAAGATCACTACAAAAATAATGGATCTATTAGAGAATGAAAAATTCTTCCACTTCTCTTTTAAAGAAATAAACCAAATATGTATGATTGAATTACCTTTGGATATAGATTCCTTCATAGATTTTGAAGAAGACGTGTCAAGAGAATAAGGTAAACTTACTCCCACATAGTTAGTGGTGAATGAGGAACCACCGCCATCCCAATCAAGTGAGTGAACCATAAAAATTGTGGCCCTCTAGAAGTCATTATCATATTTTCATGAGATGGTGTTGAGGGGCTATACACAAACGTTTTTTTTTGTGTTAGTATCCAACAATTTGAAAGTGAACCTTACCTTTGATTGAAAAAAAATCTATCCCAACCCTACAAAAAAAGGAAGTCCCATCTAGCCTGGTAGTAATAGGATGAAGGTTTCTAATCATCAACACACTTATAAGTCTCATAGAAATAGATGAGTATACCACTACCAAACCATAAAGTGACAAACCTATAAGTGATTATTATACTCCCTTGACACCATTGATGGATCATATCCCTATAATCCTTGATGAAACTAATAACCAACCTACATCAATCCACCTAAAAATGGATCTACAAATAACATTGAATTTTCCTCGAGAATTTTGATGAAGGGAATTCCTATGGATAAGCCCTTACCCACTAACTCTATTGAATTTAATGAATTCTAATAATTACCCCTAGTCTAGGTCAAAATAATCAAAAAATTATCTATATGAAGATAAAACAAGTGTGTGAGAATTTTGATAAAAGGCCATTATACACATTACTATTGGGACAACAAACACCATGGTCTTAGGACCTTCTAAAAAAGTATGTTGATTATTCTAATAACTTACACCATGAGCTAAATGGTAAGGTAAGTATTAGTTTCATTCTCCTATAAGATAAAGGAGAAGCTAAAACTCCCTATGAGTTACATCAATTCTTAGAATCCACTAAGGATCATGCTAGAATTCGAATTCATCTCAAACACTAGTTCAAATTATTGAACAATTTTTTGATTAATGAAGAATGTCTTGTTAGGAATTGCATGCAGAAAATATCAATTAAATGCAAATGAAGATTAAACAGAGGAATGAAAAATATAGAAATAATAATAGCAAGAGACAATATTTAACGTGGTTCACCCAAACTTGGGCTACGTCCACCAACAAAGAGTCCAATATTATTATCCAGTAAATTGAACCGATTACAACTAGTAATCCTTTGCAACTCAATACCACTACAAATGCTACAATACAATGCCAATAGAAACCCTAATCCTTAGCCTTTTATCAAGACTTATGTTGGTTACAAAATAAGGTTTTTTTATGTTGGCCAATAGAAAAAATAACACCCGATGCCTTTACAAAATAATAAAAAATTGTGAGAGGTTTTGGGGGTGCTACCCTTGGACCCGCAAGGGGCGCTACCCCTTGACCTTGTCTTGGGGGCACTGCCCCCAAACCCTTGTTAAACAATTTAGGGTGAAAATACACTGATAAAAGTGGGGAAAATTTAACCTCCGAGTCTGATTAGGCTCCATATACCAACATGTCCAGGTTATTGAACTATGTTTTAGCATTGATACATTTTAATGTTAGAACATGTTGTAAAGCCCAAACCTCCCAAGGAAATTTTAGGTGAAATTGGGGATACTTCATCCTAACTGTTCAAAAGAGGGGATCTATTTCCAATTAAATGAAACTTAAAGAATAAGAGAAAAATAAAATGAAGTTTCATGAAGACTATATAAGGGTCCACATTTAGTAAGGAATATGCTAGTAATGAACTTTACTTCTTGTGCACAATGGAAGGTGAATATATATACACATGTTAAAATTAAAGGCATGCATTAAATTTATTAATTACATCTTTTTTTCTTGTTGTATGATTTCTCTTTTTTATTTTTTATCTTATAGAATTACTAAAATTGTTAGTATATAGGCTATCCCCACTAGGTCAGGAGATTCCCAAACCACAATGTATCAATTATTCCCTTGTACTCCTAATAGTCTAGGGTTAATCACTTCAAAAGATTTAAATTAATCTTATTCTTAGTGACCACTAGTTCTTAAATCTATGCAAAATATATAATTAAGCCTACAATATCCACTAGAAGCTAACATGCATCTCACCGTATGGCAGATTCAGGTCCTGCCACAATAATGGGTTACACTTTTTGGGACATCCTGATTTTTGCCTGAAATCACATATTTTAAGAAAATACAATGATTTATGACTTTAAAGGTACCATTTAAATTATTTTAATTAAAGAGGGATTGATCAAACCCCCTTAGATCAAACCCCCTTGGATAGAACCTTGTTAGATTTAAACCATACCTATAATTGAGTCTCCTCTACACCTATCAAAATGCTAATAAAAAACCACTTTTGATTTACCTTTTTGGGTGATCAATGAATTCATTTAAAATTTATATTTTGTAAGCCTGTAGCCCTTATTATAAGCTTCCTAAAAGTATAATTTTAAATATGTTTAATTTGATTATTATATTTTTTTTTATTTCTTGTGAGTGTAGGATTTTCAATGAACATTAAGTTCTTTTATTTCACACATACGAAAAAATAGAAAAAATAGAGAAAAAAAAATTCTAAAAAATACATGTGCCCTAGGTATTGATGTCCTTATTCCAACAAAAAAAGAATAAGTTAATTCAAATGAATACAAAAAAAATTATGCATGCCGAAGTACACCTCTGTCCAAATTATAATTATGCTAACTTGGAAAATTAATTAAAAAAATATGTAACAAAAAATTATGAAAAAATATCCATCCCCTAGATATTGGTGTGAAAAATTTTGTATTTTAAAAATCAGAATTGTATCCTATCTATAAAAAAAGTTACGTGGGGAAGTGAACATCACTTTTTAAAAATGCTGATTAGTAGAAAAAATAAGTTATTAAAATTACATAAAATGATTCACAATTTATTTTTTAATTTTTTTAAAAAAATATAATTAGAATCTACACAAAATATATAACAAATAACTAGTTTGATTCATCTTCAAAACCTTAATGGTTTAGCTGCTATAGGTGTAAGAAAGTGAATGTCTAGTGAAAAATCCTAATTTTAATGTCAAGTTTGGCCAAAAACTGTAACCCATTATTGTGGGATCACCTCTCTTCTATGGATATGTTCTCTTCTTTTGAGCCTTGTAATTCACCTCATATATTGATGGGTAACAATACATATATGAAGGTAAGTGGGAAGGGTTCTATTGACATGGGGGAAGGGACTTTCAATGATGTACTTTGTGTTCCTTGTCCACAAATCTCTTTTTTATTTATCAAATTACTCATGGGGGTCAAGGTAAAATAATTGAGTTCACTCCAGATAGAGGGTACATAAGGGACTTGGAGACTAGGGATATTGTTGCTATTGGGATGGTGGATGATTTATCGTGTGTGTATTCCTTTTCACATTTTTCTTTAGAAGATGATAATGTTCCTTTGACTGCATTACACACTCCATTGAGTGTGAACCATGTTAGTGAAGAGAAGTTTGGTCATCTACACCTTGCTATTCTAGAGACCAGTGCTAAGCTTACTACTCCTCCATCTCCTGCTTCTTTAGCTAGTAGTGCTTCTATTCAACAAGATGATCATATTTTTTTAGATCTTGCTTTGTGGGATGAATATTTGACAGGTATCTCTAACTTGTTCATGGAGTCTCATTTTGCAAATTTGGAGGACACACTTGAGGGTATTTCTCTCCTCTTTGATGATAGTTTTAACACAACTATTATACCATCTACTTTGCCTTTGGATATTGAAATTCATGAGTCTCCTCCTTCACTTGATTTGTCATGTTTCTTGGTTGATTTTGACCATGATGATGTTGTGACTTATTCAAGCTTGGAGACTCCTACTCAGTTTTCAGAGGCATACATGTTGAGCGTTCATTATTCCTCCTTTCAATTGGAAATGGAGTGGATTCTTCATCATCTTATGGATATATTTCTTCCTAAGGGAAGATGTGTTGATTGTAGACATTGGATCATCTTTTGTTTTCAGACATTCTTCATCAACATTGGAGCTTCTTCACCATGGGGGGGATATCTTATCTCTCTACTTCCCTCTTATGGGGGGTTCATTGATTGTATATACATGATGGGTGTAGTCCTTGGGGGTATCATTGAGTCCTCCATATATCATGTTTTCTTTGTTTTATTTTGTTTTTCTCTCTTTTGGAGAGGAGTTTTATCCCACTGGGTTTTCTCCTTTTTTGTGCTTGTAAGAGATTGTTTGCATTTGCATTGCAAATGGGTACCTAACAAGGCCTAGTAGCCGGGACCCATCTTCATAGTCATCTTTGCATAATAATCTTCTCCCTAAGTTGCACTTAACGGGGGGTGTTGGCGTGAATAAATGTCTTGTACCTAGTTATTCCACTTACTAGCTAATTAGGGGACATATGAACACATGTTAAGTTTACTTAGGGTATAATATTCTTTCTAGAAGTCTTAGTTGGCTTATCTATAACTTATCTTATCTAGCTATTATTGCTTTATTCCTAGGTGATTAGTATGTTAATTGTCTCATGTAATAGGATTAAAACACTTGTCATGATCTTGTCTAATCCTACATCTCTACCTTGCCTTTATAATCAAGGCATCTCATGTACACTTTCATTGATTCAATTGAATCAACTGAAGGTTATTGAATCATATTCAACCATTAATCAATATTGCATTGTGAAGCAAGATTTCTTTCCATTCTCTCTCTTGTGGAAGTGGTTTTGGTCTAGCAATTGTTCTTGGGGGTGTTGGGGAGTCACCATTTACTCCCATAGTTTTATAATATAGTTTGTATTCACTTAGTTGCATCTAACCCCTTGTTTATCTTTCCTAACCTTAAATGATAATCCCTCAGTTCATACTCCAATAAATTAAAAATTAAAAATAGAAAATTATTATTATTATCATAATACCATTGCATAGTATTTGTAACATTGATTGTAGACCTCAAATTGAAGCTATGCGGATGATATTCATCAATAAAGGAGTTAATTAAAAAAGTAAACACATACATAAGTTAGGTGAAGAAACCAAGAATATTTCTTACCTTTGAAATACTATATTTATTGAAGACATCTTTCCTCTACCATGAACTTGACTTGTTGGCAATATTAGATCTAAGTCTAAAAGATACCAATACTTTTTTTTCAATGTTTAGTGTTAGTCTATGGGCCATTTAGATCAGTACAAATCTTTTTCTTCCCAAAAATTCACCTGTAGTTCAATTTATTTTTTCTCTATTCCCACTTGATTCCCTAAAACCTATATCTCAAAGCTCTATTAAGTAATTATATATGATAATCAATTTGCAGTCCCCTAAATAAAAAGTACCATAATGAGAAATGATTATTTTTATGTTATACCTAAATAATGCAATAAATGAAATCATACCATAATAATTACATGTCAAAGCAATAAATACAAAAAACCATCATTCTAGCCTAACTGCATCCATACATGCCCATCATCTATACATGCATACACTACACATGCATAATATAAACTACAAAATACTAAAGCAGGAGTGTAACACACATACACATATATTAGTATCTATAAATAACTAAAAAATTGAGCTCTAATATAACCATTACACAAAGGGAAAGCAATGTAAATGAGACCAACCACAATAAATCTACACCAATCTTAAAAACCATACTACCATATATAATTATATGTCATTGATTAAGTATAGAGACTCATCATGGGAGGCACATAATCAAAATGTGTACATATGCATATGAATCGCCCCATGCAAGGGTTCAAGTCAAAATATTTGCAAGCCAAAAAAGAATGTGTATAGTCACTCTTGAGCTCTTGATTTTCTAACGCTCAACAGATCATCCCTACACCATCTTTAATTCATCCTTAAATACTTGGGGCATTTTTAATTCAAAATCTAGTCAATCAATCGATCAAGAAAAATCCTAAGTCTAAATCCTAAGCACAACTTCTTCACCATCATCCTTCCATGATGTTCACATTATGTTTTCTTTGAAACACCATTGCTTCTCTTTATCTCAAAGACTTTTAGTTGCAATGAAACTTCATATGAGAGGAAAAATTTATACACTTCAAATCATCTTAACACCATACTAACGTCATCCTACTTAAGTTCATTCCATCGTAGTGTTCTCATAATCATTAATTATTTAAATCTTTATATTATTTAAATAATTGAGTTAATTGCTAATTAAAAATAACTATTTTATTTAATTACTCTAGTTCATCTCCCACCTAATTAAGTGATTTTATTATTTAATTAGTTTAACTTACACTTTATAATTAAATAATTTTATCAATTTATTAGTTCATTTTCCACCTCATGCCTATATTTTTAATTAGTTTATTTTCCACCTCACATTGCTAATTAATTAAATAATTTTTATTATTTAATTAATTTACGTTCCCTCCACCATCTCAAAAATTAAACGATCAAAATAATTGTTTTCCCTCTTATTAGTAGGCAATACTATTGCAATTTAAAAACAATAATTTAAATTATAAAAAATATTTTTGGTGAATATGATTGGCTAAAAGATTTTGTGTTATTGACGGATTTTTAGGAAAAGTGAAAGTTAAGTATTATTTTGCCTCTTTTTTAAAAAAAAAAAGAATATTATTTTGCCTATTTTTAAGAAAATCAACTATTATTTTTCCTTTTTTTTACCCTATTTATTTGTTTGTATCAATCCATTGTAGAGTCATGGCACAAAGGGAAGTTGTTGAGCCTCTTAATGAGACAACTCTCATCATTTTTTAGGAAACTCCTTAATGAGTTTTGGGAGAGGGGGTGAGTTAGGCAAATCAAGAGTTTCATTTTTGGTATTATTCACATTAATTATATTATACATATTGTTATTTCACAAAAATATTATATAAATATTATGTTTAAATAATTATTATTTTATTTTTCTTATAATTATATTGTATAATCATTTTATTTTATTTATATTTTATTTAATATAAAATAATTTTAAAAATTATTATTTAAATTTATATATAATATAATTGATTTTTATATAATATAATTAAGATAAAATTAATAATTATTAATATTAATATAAATACACGTAGTTAAATTTTTTTCTATTAAGTTAGAAAATAGGCATGCATTATTCTACAATTTACATGATTAATATATCATTATGTTAATATTATAATTAACAAAACTTACATTTAATTTTATTCACATTAGCCAAACTTAATTTTTTTTTTATATTAAGTCTAAATTACTATAAAGGCAAGTAACAATAAGTGACACTTGTGTTTTCTTGTTTTTGGTTGCAACTAATTCTTTATGACTAAATCTCAATTGATAGACTAGTCAAAATAGAATTAAAAATTCAATTGTAGACTAGTCAACCCCTTAATTAAAAATAGTATTTATTAGGGGTTACTAGCTAGTCTACCAATTGAATTTTTAATTCTATTTTTTTAGGTTGACTAATGAAATTTTTAATTTCATTTATTTATCCAAGATTGGTAAATGAATTTTTAATTCCTTCTCCCTTTTCCCAAGGAACATTAAGTTCCTTTTTATTTTCCATGTGTTCCTAAAAAAAATATAATTCCTTTTATCCTCCCTATGCACATTTAAAAAAGGAATTTTTAAGGTAGTTGACCAATACTTTGCATTCACATTATGGGTAGTTGAACATTGATGTGGCACAACATGATTCGTTGCTTTTTAGATCAAAGAAATACATTTTGTTTAATCATGAATAATGTCACAATTATTGATCATTTAACATCAAGGAGGGGGTAAATTTTTTATTAAAACAAGAAAAAGTTATAAAGCAAGGGCACTAAATAGCCCTATCAAGCTCCACCAAGTGATCCAACTGTTAACAATTATTGATCATTATATAAACAACTACTATTACAATTATTAGACATTATATAAACAATTACTATCACAACTATTGAAATATCCTCAACTAAGATCCTCTCCTCTAGCAAATTGTGAAGAATTCCTCTGTAAAGTCCATTACTTGCAAAGGAGGTTTCATGGTTTTTTATTCGTCGGATAAACTTAGTGTTGAATTGTAATTGGTGAGCAGGGAGATCTTCAACGACGAAAAAGGGATTGGTGCAGAGAGTAAAGACGCAGTGGATATGGAAAAGAACAGTCCCGCTCAGGATTTGGAGGCACCTCTGATTCCAGATGAGATGTTCGAGGAGGAAAATCAGATTGGTGCAGAGAGTAATTCAGGGAGTAAAGACGCAGCGGATATGGGAAAGAACAGTCCCGCTCAGAATTGGGCGTTTACTCGAAAGGTTTACTACAGATGATTCTTACAGTGGGCTTTTTGTTTCTCCAGTGGCCCTTTTCTTCGCTTCCTCCTCCGGCCTTGTATCGGGTCTTCGCATTGCCCTCGTTATGCTGCTATTTGTCTGTATGCACTGCAAACCCTCCGTTTTTTGTTTTCTTATTTCCCTTTTCCCCCATTATCTGTTAATTATTGTTGTTTTTGTGTGGTATTTGCAGTGATATCGTGGCATCCGGATAATTTTATCTTGCTGGCGTTGTCTACTACGACCATCAGTTTGGCCGTTGGTTTGACCTGTGCCCAGACCGCCACTCCTATCTGTCCTATAAAATTTTGTGACGGTTTGATCATAAATGCCTTTCAATTTAAAGTTTTATGAAAAATATAGATTGTCAAAAAATTTAATTTATGATATTTTATAAAAAATCTTATATATAAAATTTTTTTTTAGCTATTTTTATTTATTGTACATATTAAATATAAAAAAAGGTTTTAGAAATTTTGCTGACTGCAGAGTAAAGTCATGAAACAATGTTAGGAAATTTGTTAATGATCATGAAGGAGAAATGTGTCGTAAGACAACCCGTCTAGTGCATTCAATCACCTTTCCTTTACTATTATTCCTGCCGTAATTTACAAACATGCAACATATAAAACAGATTATATTGGATTGTGAACATAAAATAATAAATGGATAAATGAAAATTTATACTATTCTAATTTTTTAAGGCTATCTTACTCACGTATGCACAAGTGAATGCTGAGATTACAAATCATTTGATAGATTGACTCAAAGAAGAAGTGAGTAAACAAGAAAATATAGGAAACACAAACTTATTCAACACAATAAATTAGAGATGATTATTATATTAACTCAACATATTTCTCCAAAATTAAATATACAAGAAAGTTAAATACCAGACCTTGCCTGTGCCTTCACTAGCCGTGAGTTTCATTTATTTCTGTGATGTTGTATTAATGATGGCAACGGTTGACCTCTGCTTTTGATGGTCCTGAAAAAGATGTTATACATTACTCTATATCGAGACTTACTAATTTTGTTTTTTCAAACATAAACATCACTGTCACTCTGAAGTTGATAATTGTAAAGATTATAATACCTTATAAGTAAATAAATACATTTCTTCATCAATTTAAATATTAAACTATACTAGCTATGGCACCTTGTGCAATGGGTACAGGGAAGAGGTGTGGAAGGTTAATTAGGAAAAAAATGGTTTATTTTTTGCACATATTTGTGTAGTGTATGAGATCAATTGGTAGGTCATTTAGAAAATGATTTTAATATTATTATTATTATTATTTTATTTTTTATTATAGAATAATATTATTATATTTATTTTTTAAATTAAATAAATGTAATAATACATTACCATCATTAATTTCACATATATCAATATGATTATTAAAACCAACACATTACTATATTCAGATTTTCAATATATTAAACGTATGTCCACTCAATTTTAGTAACACAATTCATTAATTTCTGAATAAAATTTAATGAAGAGACAATATTTATAAAATCATGGACTTCAACTGTTGTTTCCTTGTTATATGCATATTTTAAATTTGTTATCTTGGTGCCCCCTGCAACCCTCTTACGCCAAATATATTAATCTAAACTAAAATTATAGTATGCTATTTGCTAGACATTGTTCTCCCATCAATACAATTATTATTATCAACAATAAACCCACAAATTTCATTTCATAATCATTAATAAAAATAGTAACTACTCACCCAACTGAGGACGAAATTTTATGTGCTCAAATTTAATTAGTTTGGGCTCCATTTTCAAAATATCTTAGGTGGCTAAATAGGTCACGAGAGATAACAAGGAAGAAGATAAGAAACCCTAAATCTAATACTTCGCCCTAAATATTTTTTTGTTCTCTTGCAGATGGTAGAGCACATAGATTATTTTCTAGTGAGAAGGGAGGTTTTTTTATTTTGAATGGGGAGGGATTTTTCCGATATCTTCATCTTGTAACTGCCACACCTTGCATCCTCTGCACAACTATTCAAATTTGATTGCTAATGTTTCACTGTCAAACAACCAGAAAACGGAAAAAAGCAAGAAAAAATGGCAAAAAACTGATAGCAGCGGGGAAAGCATAAAAAAGGCAAAAAAACAGTTGGAAAATGGCGAAAAGCAGCCGATTGAAATGATCAAAAGTTGGCAATGAAGGAATTGTCAACCATGTCGTGTAACTCCATCTTAGCCGTTGAAGGGGAAAATGAGCTTCGAAAGCTCATATAGGACATGCCTTTGATGTAATGAATGGGTTGATTTTAGACAAAGTATTAAAATAAATGTAAAAAATGAAAAAAATGGATAAATGTTATTAGCTTTATGTAAGATAAAGAATATTTTTTTGTAGCACACACTTTGTAAACTATCTTAGGAATTCGTTGTCAAATTTGCAATGATAGGATGAATATGGACAATGCTTTGTCAAGGGTTAGAAGTGCATGGACAACCCTAATCAAAGTGTCAACAACCTTGAACTTCTACATTAACTTGAAGTGGTGGCCCTAAATTGTGTGTTTTTTCTCTTTGGAAATTAGTCTATTGGTGCATATCTAGACCAAGTGGTTCTCAAAAACACCAATAGGAGCTACTATCAAGTGGGGGAATTAATGACTTGTTTTGATTCTAGCCAAGACATGTCAACTAGAATGCCTATATATATTTATCCTTATGTAGGCATATGTTGGTGCAATGATTGCTTTAGGTGCATGATTTGAGTGTTATTAATATGATCCTTTTTCTATATTTGTCTAAATAGTCTAGGGATTTTTCCTTTTATATAATATACTAGCAATCAAGTTTGAATATTGTGTTAATGATTTAGCAAGTGTCAACTAGTTAAGTTAGGATCATCTCGAGCCCATAATTAATTTGACTTTGGAAAATTGGGGCTAGGATTGTCCTTGGGGCCCTATCTTGAGGTCACTATCGCATGGGTGGATTTGATGTAGGATTGAGAACAAGAAGGATAAATATTGGATCAAGATCATTGGGGAACATAAATTGTAATGTCCCCTAATTGGGGTAATGCCTGCTTTTTTCCCAAAAGTAACAATTACAACAATATAATTTGTTTTGAAAAGGAAAAAATGGTTTTACAGGGACCTGAAACCACAAAGTTTAAACAACAAGAGATAAATAGAGAAAGTACAAACAACCAGACAGCTGTCCCAAAAAGGAAATGACAGCAACAAAAGACAACAAGGCCCTAAAAAAGGACCACCCAAAAAACCAGCAAACAAAACATCACATTACTCCAAGGTGTTTAGTAAATCCTCGGCTTCCTTTTCAACATTCTGCATGTCCTGTAACCCCTGCTTGAGAATTTGGACCGTATGAGATGAAGTCGGGGTCTTCCTCTTGATGTTAGCCCTGGTACGAGTCAAAATCCCTTCACCAGCCGATCTGCTGCCTCCCCTGTCTGCATCCAAATCCACAACCAGCGAACCCTTTTGGTTTTTTTCAAGCTTTTCCACCATCGCATTGATGATGATGGTGTTATGCCTTGCAATTTTGTGATTGTTAGCAACAGTAGCCCTGATGTTTTGTTCAATCTTGGACATGCTGCACTCGATGCTAGCCAATCTATCCTCCTGTAATTGCTATCTTTTCCTCGGTAATGGAGTTTCCTGTTCATCATTATCTCTACTATTCCAACTGATTTTCTGCTCCAAATCCATGACCTTGTTGCTGAGATCAGTAACATGACCTTTCAAATTACAGACTTCTTTCTGGGTCCATTTGAGAATGGTAAAAAGGCCATCCATACTTTTTTCCGCTATACTAACCAAATCCTTAGGCTTAAGCTTATTCAGGGCAGAATTAATTTCATCCTGAATAGGGGACTCAAAATGATCATTCCCAAAATTACTAGAAGCAGGGGCACTAGGGGCCGATTCCTTACTGACCATGGGCTTTTCAGAGAGGATTTCCATTGAATTCCCTGAATACGAAACGAGTTTCATAATAGGGTTACCTTTCAAACCTGGGGACAAACCTAGAGTAGGGCAACCAAGAGACGGCTGGGGATTAAGACAGGGTGGGGAGGTAAAACCTGGACTAGGGCACTCATGCAGAGGTTGCCGTTTAGGACAAGACAGCGGGGCAGAACCCTTAAGGGTTTTCCGACAAGACAAGGACTAGGGAGCAATGGTATTAGGGCCAACAAGAACACAAGTTGGGGGGGCCCGGGGTTCGATCTCCCTACTACTTTTTGTCTCCTCATCATCCAACTCTTCAATATCAACAGTTTTAGGCAAAGCAGGTAAATTTTGAAAATACTCAAAAATGAGCCTAACAAGACCAGGGTGAATAATAGCATTCCTCCTAGGGTTTCTTTCCACATCATCGAGGCAATTCTTCAGAGAAGAAAATAAGTAAAAAGGCAGAGATATACGAACCTTATGCTGGAAATGGTTCAGAATGGCAAAGTGGTAACCATAGACTCTGGTAAAGCGCCCGTCAACCGTGATATATTCCATAACAACTCTTAAGACTTTCCTCCAAATAGATTTGATGGACTCCACATCAAAGTAGCTATTAGCAACCTTCACCATCTTCGCTTTCTCCTTATCTTTTTTGGGAAATTTAATGACCGCTTCATCAGAGAATCGTCGGTCCCGGTAGAATTTAACACCCTCAGTTGAAAGACCTGTTATCTCACCTATTAAGTCCTCACTCAGCTTAACATTCCTGCCAAACAACACAATCTCACCATTTTTCCAGTTTTTAACAAAATAGTTCAGTATCCCCTCATCCGTACCATGGAGCTTCTCCATATATGGGACTAAACCCCCCTTTTCAATTCTTTCCCACGCTTTAGCATTCTTTCTGTGCTCCTGGAAATTGCTCGGCTCCGCTCATTTTCTTTCTCCGCCCATAATCAGCTCACTGTCAACAAACACTGAACAGTTGCCCTGGGTCCTCGTTTAGGTATTTTTTGTCGAACACCCAGAAAGCGTGCCGCAGACCCTTCTTAAAAAAGAAAATGACGTCGGTCCCATCAAATCTAATGAAATCGATGTACCTGATCTTTATCCGTTTCATTATGACTAAGATTGCCTTCTCTTCCATGCACTGAATCATAATAAATGAGCGCTTTCACTTCAGGATGGAGGTTGTCATTCTTCCTCCACGTGTTTTCCCCACCCTTCCTAACCCCTTCGTTGGTGAAGAAATCCGCCACCTTATTGGCTTCTCTATAGGCATGGGAAACTTTCACTTTATCAAATTTGCTTAATAAAGTTTTCGTGTCTTCGATCCATTTTTTTATGGTCCACGAGGGGGGTAAGCCCAAGAATACAATTTATTATATTCAAGGAATCGCCCTCCAACCAAAGATGTTTCGTGTTGATCTTGAGGGCTAGGCTGACCGCATGAAAAGCCCCAACTGCTTCCGCAACATGATTAGTTTGAATTCCGATGTCCACAGCAAAAGCCGCAATAAAAGCCCCCGTGTTGTCCCTTAACACACACCCACTACCAGCTTTCCCAGGGTTACCTTTAGCCGCACCATCAAAATTGGCTTTCACCCAGCCCAAAGGCGGCATAGACCAATTAGCATTATCTCTCCCACTCACTCCAGGTTTGAGTATATTTGACCCAACTAATTTTGAATTCCACTTTTCGGCCATAGCAACATCAAAAGGAGACCAGAAAGCATTCTCGAACATTTTTCCAGGAATTAAAGAGAAAATTTCCTTTATAGCCCTTACAATTTTAGCAAACAAGTCCCCTTCCGACATCTCTTTATCCCTAAACACTCTATTGTTTCTTTCCTTCCAAATATTCCAAGACACAAAAGGAAGAATAAAAGACCATAGCTTTCTCACAAAAGGATTTTTTGAAGGAGCTTTCCATTGATTGAAAAAATCTTCGACAGAAGTAGGGAAAACCCACACCAAATCAAGAAGCCCCAGAAATTTATCCCAAATATTCGACACAAAAGGGCAATGAAGAAAAAGGTGATTAACAGTCTCGGCTTCATTCCTGCACATATAACACCTGTTTGGTAATTGAATTCCTCTTTTTCCAAGATTGTCCAAAGTGAGAATCTTATTCTGTAGCATTATCCAGTAGAAAATATTGATTTTTGGAGTCAAGTGATTAATCCAAGCCTTAGCCCAGAAGGGAGGAGGCTCCATCTTACTAACCAACATAGAAGTGGCAAAGGCAACTGAAAAAAAACCACACGGGTTGTCTAACCAGACAGCAATATCCTCCACCTGGTGTTGAGCTGGTCTAAGGGCTCTGAAAGCCGACTGAACAGGGCCAAGATCCTGACTAATGGTCTTCAAATCAACCCAATCTCCGTTCCTCCAATAATCTTTAACCATGACTCCAAATTCCTTTTTACAATCATTCATCCATTTACTAAATTTCTCTATTCTGATTAAAGGATCTTTAAAAAGCCACCTGTCTTCCCAAAACCTGACAAAATTTCCATTTCCAATCAGCCATCCAATCCCATTTCCAATAGCTTTCTTCCTTTACCCATATCATTCCAACAGACTGACCCACGAGGTAAAGAAGAAGAGTTTATAATTTCATTTAAAGACTCATAGTTATTAAAATATTTAGCCTTTAAGGTATCACGCCATTCTCCATTTAAAGTAAGAGTTCTCCACAGCTGTTTAGCAAGAAGGGACATGTTCAACACTTTAATTTTCCTTAAACCCAGGCCTCCCCTTGATTTGGGTTTACAGACTAGATCCCATCCGACAAGTGGCATTCTCTTCTTGTCCTCCACTCCGGACCATAGAAACCTTTTCTGAATTTTTTCAATGGCCTCACAAATTTAGCAGGAATTTTAAATATACTGAGAGCATAAGTAGGAAGATTTTGTAGAGAAGCCTTAAGGAGTTGGACTTTTCCAGCTTGACTAAGAAGAGCTCCTTTCCAACCCGATAGCTTCTTATTGAATTTTTCAACCAAAGAAATCTAGAACGATTCCGAAGGTTTAGAACAAAGAGGTAGGCCAAGATAGGTTGACGGAAGAGATTCCACACATCCAAGGATTCGAGCAAGTTTGACTTGTCTATACTCCAGAGTATTGAGGAAAAAAATTGAACTCTTGTCCCTGTTGACAACTTGTCCAGAAGCAGATTCATAAAGATTCAATTTTTTTTTAAAAGTCTTAGCTTCAGTCACAGTAGATCTTCCCATAAGGATGGTGTCATCAACAAATTGCTGATGGGAACAGGTAAGAGGAGATGAGGAAGGTTTTAAGCCAACAAGGGATCTTTGATCAATAAGCTTTTTAATATTTCTCCCTAAACTCTCAGCCAAGATAGTAAACAGAATAGGAGAAATAGGATCTCCCTGTCTGAGGCCTCTGGATGTCTGAAAAAACCTTGATGGTGATCCATTCACAATGACAGCTGAAGAAACTGTCGAAACAAGCTAGTTCACCAGCTGAATGACTCTGTTATTAAAACCAAACTTGTCCAGAATTTTAAACAAGAAATCCCAATCAACCCGATCATAGGCTTTGGAAATGTCCAGTTTAAGAATGAACCCTTCAGTTTTCGAAACCATTAACGAATGTAAGTTCTCATGAACAGTAACAACTGAATCCATAATATACCTACCTGGCACAAAACCGTTCTGCTGCGGAGCAATAATTTGGGGAAGCACAGAAAGCATTCTTGAAGTCAACACCTTCGAAATAATTTTGTAAATAGAATTACATAGGCTGATTGGCCGAAAAGCTTGAAACTCTGAAGCCCCAGGTTTTTTAGGAATAAGGACCACAAAAGTTGCATTCAATTCTTTCAACAAACGTCTTGATCCAAAGAATTCCTTGACAGCGTTCACCACATCTGGCTCAACAATTTCCCAAAACACTTGGAAGAAGAATAAAGGAAAACCATCAGGTCCAGGAGCTTTATTACCATCAAAAGAGAAGACAACTTTCCTTATTTCAGCTTTGGAAGGAATAGCAGTGATTAGGGAATTTTCATTATGACCAATCACTTGAGGTATAGCTTCAATCAAAGAATCTTGAGCTTCAGTAACAATCTCTCCATTACAGGAAAGAAGGTTCCTAAAGAAAAGGACAGCTTGTTCCCTGATATCATCTTCCTCCTCAAAACTAGTCCCATTAGAAACAATATGAGTGATTCTGTTAGCAGCCCTATGTTTCGAAGCAGTCAGATGAAAAAATATGGAATTCCTATCTCCCTCAGTCAGCCAAGACACCCTAGATCTTTGACGCCAAAACACTTCCTCTTTAGCAATTATGTCATGCAATTGAATGAGGAGTTCATTTTCTTTTTCTCTAAAATTGTCAATGTATCCCCATTTCTGGATTTTAAATTGAATCTCCTGAATTTTGCCCTGAATTTTCATTTTGGATCCAAAAATATTCCCAAAGGCATCCTTTTTCCACCTTCGCACATTCGTTTTCACTTCCTTTAATTTTTTAGCAATCCTAAACATAGCTGTGCCAGAAATATCTATATTCCACCAACTGCGGATTTCCTCAAAAATTCGAGGATGAGAAAGCCAAAAATTTTCAAATCTGAAAGGGAAGTTCTTTTTCACCTTGGTAGGATCCGCCAAAAGACAAATGGGAAAATGATCAGATCCTACCCTTGACAAGGCTCTCAAAGCACAAAAATAGTCTATAAACCATTGGCCAGAAGCAAGGGCCCTATCAAGCCTCACTTGGATCAGGTCAGGCCCTAATCTCCTATTAGTCCAGGTATAAGAAGCTCCTTGTAGGTCTAAGTCAATCAAGGCATTGTTATTTATGAAGTCGGATAGGCCAGATTTACTGTCCCAATTGATTTGAGAACCCCCAAATTTCTCAGCATTCAGGAGGGGAGTGTTGAAATCACCCATGACCAGCCAGTGTTCATTGGCAAAACATCTACGAAAACCAGATAACTCTAGCCAAAAGGAATTTCTAGCATTCTTACAATTCGGGGCATATATATTGGATAGGACCCAACAAAAATTGTCTCTTATGTGGGTGAATCTAGTGGCCACCACATTACCATTCTCCATTAAGGGTTCACCTTTAATAAACAACTTATTCCAAAATGTAACTATACCCCCCGAAGCTCCCGCAAAGCTATTTCCATGAACCCCACAGTTCTGAAATTTTTTAAGATTTTCTACTTTATCTTTAGGCATTTTAGTTTCTTGAATAAGAAGAATATCGGGTTTATGATCCCTAACAAAATTTTGCAAAACATCCTTTTTATGACGGCTATTCAGCCCTCTTATATTCCAAGACATAATTTTCATTTCTTACCTGGTGATTGAAGTATCTCCGGGATGGTCATTTGGATACCATCCGCAATATCCTGAAGGCTACCTTGCTCCCTTTGCCATTTTTCAGATTTTCTTCCCAGGTAAGGCTTGGACATCCCACAATCGGCCTTGGCTCTAGTTCTGGTGACCATACCACTTGAAGATTCCTTCACCTTCTTTTTTTCTTTTTTGGACTTTGAATGTGAGATAACCTCCTCCCATTCAGTTTCATCTTGGCTTTCCAGTTCTCTGCCTAATTCCCCATCCTTCTCAAATAACAACCTCTGGTCCCAAGGGAGGGTATCCATTAAACCATTCTTGGTTTCTGGAGTATTGAGATTAGGTGTTTTCATATTCATGCTTTGGATCTCATAAGTGTCCTTCACAACTTTCAAATTGGAAAACTCCTGAAACTGAACCCCATTAGAGCAAGGGTTATTATAAGGAAAAGGGGCCGAAATTCCTATCTCTAGGGATAAACCCATAATGGGTATTTCCTCCAGCCCAGGAGCACTCATACATCCATCCGACAACAGAGGAGAGGACGGAACTAAACCCGTATCTACATATCTAGAAGCAGCCTTCTCCAGAGTTTCCTGGGCTCCCTCCTCAGAAGGATTGCCTTCCTTTCTTTCCTTAGGAGGTGAGAACAAATATTTAGGATCCTTAGGAACCTGAGAACAGGTACCTTCTGACTCAGGGCAAGCATCCTCGTTCAAGCATTTATGGGTCTCCTTCAAGTTTTGAGGAAAGGTATATCCTTCAAGATTCTCCTTCGTATTTGGAGCAGGCACATGCTTCACCTCCTCTGATTTCTTTTTCCATACATTCTTAGGGTTGGCCGCTTTCTCCTTTTCACTTTTATTATTTAGCGGACATTTCTTTGCCCAATGCCCAGATTTTTGACATTTGAAACAAACAAAGGGTGTTGTTTCAAATTCAATAGCTTGCTTCCACACCCCTAACTTAGATTGGATGTCAATCGAAGAGGGAAGATCAGCATTTTGAGAAACCCCAACACAGATTCTAGCAAAGACCAACCGCTTTCTTGCCGCAGTCATTGAGTCAATGGACAGAAGTTCTCCGAAAGAGCTAGCAAACCCGTTGAAGATATCAGTATTCCAATACTCCAAGGGAAGACCAGGCAATCTAGCCCAAACTGGCACCATTTCAAAGATTGAATCAGATAGATCTACCCTAGAAGACCATTTCTTCAAGGCCAAGGAAGACTTTCCGATAATCCAAGGACCACCACTACGAACAGCCCTAGAATCCTCTTTATAGGTGAACTGAAAAGCAAAGAAACCTCTAGGGAGCGCCACTACCGAAACCAGACCACTGGTTTTCCATTTATTCTTAACAAACTCCCTTACCACTTCAATATTAGGCCTAGGACCCAAAAATTTACCAACCAAAACATTCTCCATCCTAGCAATATTGTGGTCTATGATTTCATCCGGCACAGAGATAGAAAACTTTCCAGACCCCTGATCAGAAAGGATACGCACAGGGGGAAAAGAAGATTTTTCATTTGGCTTAAAGCCAAACAACAAAGTCCACGATTTACCTTTTTCACCCCCTTGACCGACATATCCACGACAACTTTGGGAACTGAGGATCCATCCTTTCCACCTGGCTCCACCTGGATTTTTTCATGGATGTCCTTATCATCAGAACCCTGACTTACCTTTTTTGAACCCGAAGAGATTTTCCGTGCTTTGAGATTCCCTCGAACTTAAGTGTAAATGAACAATTAAGATAAATAACATCACCTAATTGGATCTAATTTGCAGTTTCATTTCTAATAACCAACCATAGTAAGGATTGGAGACAAAAGCACAATAGGGCGCCTAGAGACTTCCTCACAATTAAGCCTAAGAGCATGGTATAACACCCCTTGGCCCACAAGTGGTAGGAACTCCCGTCCATCCAACATGGGGTGGTCCACTTATATTGTGGAATTAGTCTGTTGCCTCTCCCAATTGTGTTTCCTTGCTAATTCATGCCTGATTGCTTATAGGGAAACAAGTAGATCAAATAATTAATTATAAGAGCCTTAATTAGATTAGCAATTCCCATTAGTAATTATATTAAAGATACATAAAAGATTATATATATTATACTCCATCATGATGCATACCAATCACTTACTAAATCCAAAGGTTGTTACTCTTTTGAATGCAAATATTTATATATTATCTAATCTCCTTCGATGCCTCTTCCATTTGAAATGTCTCTCCTTTTATATCTTGTAGTGGGGAAGAGTTAAACATCCTTTCAACAACATCTTTTCCTTGGTGAGGGATACATCCTTTCAAACCCCACGTTGCCCTTTTATTCTTCCTTAATCACTACTTTAAATTTAATTAAGATTTTCCTTTTATTTAAAGTCTAGCATTGTCTTAAATGAAGCGCTTCCTTGACTACTCTAGTCATCCCTCCCCTCTTAATTATTTGAGTTGGATTCTTTTATTAAAATGCTGGTAATTAATCCCTTTTTCCCAAGTTGGCCCATTTATTTTTATCCATTCATTGGGTGATTAAATCTTACTTGGTTGCCCCCCTACAATTGTTTTTTATTATTATTTATTTATTAACATTTCAATGCTTAGGTTTTGTCATAAATTTTTGCTGTGATCTAAAGCTAGCGGGGGCATGACATGAACTTGGGTTAAGTTCAAGAACAATTTGAATACTAACTCTTACATAAAAGTAGAGAAATTGAGCAATAGATTATTGTATGCTTAATCTTGTGTTATTTCTTATCCTTTCACTTCTAGCATTGCTTTTGTCAATCCTTCAAGACCTAAATCCAAACCCAAAGCTAAATTACTTCCTCCTCTTTCAAAATTTCTTGTTATTTATCCTCCCACCTTTCCACTTCACTAAACCACTCCCAACATTTCACTCCTTTAATCTCCAACATATCAATATCCACCTCCACATAAACCTCAAAACAAAATATAATTTGGGCCACCCCCATAACCAAACTTCTCTCCCTTCAACCTAGCAAAACTTCCCCTTCCTCTTGATCCCTCAACTTTTTTGTCTACCCCTCTTGATTCCCCCATAACTTTCCACTCTTTACTTCTTGTTGTGGAGCCTATCCTTGCGAATACCCTCTTATTCCTACTTTCAATGTTGTTATTTCAAAGGATCCTTCCCCACATCTTGCCACTATGGATTTTGACTCTTATATTCCAATTTTTTATGCACCTTGTGTACCTATTTTGGTAAAATATTTTCCTTATCCTCATGAGCACTTTTATTTTTAGTCCATTATATATATTACACCTCTTATTGTTTTTACTATTGTTACTCCTCACCCTTTTGACCCAACTCTTTCAACCTAACTTTCTCTTTGATGCGTTTAGTTGATGAGTTTGAGGATGATGGTCACTATGCCAATTTCATTAGTTGATTCCTTCTAGGTCTCTTGTTTTCTCACTTTTTAGTATTTTTGTGTCTTTTTTCCCTCATTATTGAATGATGTTTTCCAACCCTACAATTTTATGTCAAATTATGGTGGGAGGAAACACATATTTTTTGTGGTTCATTTATATGTTAATATTCACCCATTGATTTTCCAATTCCTTCATATTGACATGAATTCTAGGTATCTTTGTGTTTCATTCCATCTTATACATGTATGTTTTCTCTTATGTTCCACCTTCTTAATGTTATTACCATCCTTCTTATTTTTTCTCTCATATTTTAAGGATGTTGCAAAGTACATAGGTAACCCTTACCTTTTTCATGTTGAAATAATAATAACAGGCCCCTCTATTCTATTCAAATTCCCTCACTTCTTGCTTCTATTTCCTCCTATATGCATGTGTTATTTTATTGAAATGGAGGATGACAACCCCTTGTGGCATGATGTTCACATCATCTTCCCATAATTGTCTTAAGATACATAAATCTCTTTGTATTCTCTTTAAACCTTCTAATACATGCATTGTTCCTATGTTCCACTCTCTTAAACTATTACATTCTTAATGTTATGTCCCTCATTTCCCATTATTAATTCTACCTTGCATTCTATCATTTTCTATACACTTTCCTTTCCATTATATTATCTTTCTATCGCTATGAATATATTTTCTTCTCCATAACTATGTCTACTTCTTTTCTAATTTTCTTTTCTATCTTTTATTTTCAAATTTCATTATTTCCTATATACTCTTATGATTATTTGTCTATGCTTCCCTCTTTTATTTTACATGTTATTCCATGATATTCTCCTATTCTTCCTATGTTTACTATGCTTCTCACACATAACAAATTACCATGCTTTCCTATGTCACTCTCATTTATACATATCTAATATGTACATATCATTCTCTTATTACCTACTTATGAACATTTTTAGATGTGTGCATTGCCTTCCTACATTATTTGTTACATGTACTATAATTTAGTCTCACCTTATTTCATCTACTATTAAAATTCTATGTGTCCCATGTTCCCTCCACATGTCATGCTTCATCCTATTCAATATTACTTTCTACTTCTTGAGTTAGTGCTCACTCCTATGTTCTATGTAGTGATTCCCATGTTCTTCTTACTCTATGTATACTTCCTCTTTATTTTCTTATGTTCGTTAACCAATGTTCCTATTATTTTTCCACTCTCTTTACACCTTTCCATTCACCAACTCTACTTGTTATTCTACATGCTATGTTCCTACTTTGACTTGTCCTATACTATAGCATTTTCTTTCTCTTTTCTCTTTTTTTTTTTTGCTTTTTCTAAGGGGAAACCCTATCTTTATTTTGGAAGGTGCATCACCTCAAAGTATGCCTCTCTTCTTATGTTATATCATTGTTTGTATTTTTTTTTTTATTATTATTATTCCATTTTCATAGGTTCTCTACTTCTATCTTGATTCTTATCTCTTTTCCCTTTCATTGGGGACAACATTCTTATACATTTTGTTGAGGCACCAATTTTTATTTTTTCCATCATTCTCTTATTTCCCTATGTTTCTATTTGTACCTTTGGGAATTGTTATTTTCTCCTTCTCTTCTCTTAAATTGGTTGCTTCCTCTTGCATAAAATCAATCTAAGGGGGGGCATGCCTCCTACTAGTTACCCAATTCGATTAAAGTGTTCATGCTTCAATTTCAGTTGATTATGCTTTATCCCTTATGTTTTTCTATCACAACCAATCTCCATGTTTATAGTTCATGCAGGCTTGGCTTGGCCACTTTGTTATTTTAAATGGCTTTGTCACAAGTAAGACCTAAGTTACCAATTAATTTTTAGGCTTAGCTTGGCCCTTTTATTTTATTTTTTGTGATTCTCTCACAACCAAATCACTTTGATCAAATTGACTACTTTATTGTCAAATTCATACCAAGATGGCTCCTATATCATTATTTACATGTATGTTATTTTCTTAGATCTCTTGTAACCTTTTATCTCTCTCTCTCTATACTCTATGTGATCCATCATGGATCCCCATGCTTCTTTTTCCTTTCAACATTATTTTAGAAGATACACATATGCTAAATTACAAGTGTATGATTTCCTTTCCACATGTATTTTTTCTATTTCTTACTAGCATGATTCCTTTTGATGAACACTAATTGCATTTTGTTTTACATGAGTGCATTATAGGCTTATAATGTGTGCTAAAACAATGAATAAAATGAAGAGGAGACAAAAAGAATGACCTCTTCCCTATCTGTTTTACAATATATTTTTTATATTATTTTTTGATATTTGATAAAAATGAGTTTTCAAAGGGTCTAAACCCTTGTGCAAGAAATTATCCATTAGGAAATAAAACAAGTACCATGAGATATGGTAAAAACAAAATAACCCATCAAAATGAATCAAAGATAGGTAAAATTGCAACCTAGTTTCTATACACAACAACAATAAAAAAGTAAGAAACTAAAGGGTACCCTTGGGTCCAACCTAAACAATGTCAGAACCAACCCTTTTCAATCTCACACCCTTCACTCTAGTATGAGATTGGGAGATATATTTAAGAGGACCTACTTTCCACTTTGTACAAAAATCCATTAAATGTTATCATCTAAGTCTTTAGAACAAGGAGAAGTGGGAGGGGATTCCTCCATAGAGGACTCATCTATGTGAAAATTAGAAACACTAGTATGTCAAGCAAAATTAGAGAATATCAAATGAACATCACATGAGTAGTCTAAAAAAGGAATTGAAGTGAAAGGCGTAACAGGTTGAGAGCATGAAGCACTAGGTGGTTGGATCACTAATGCGATTTATTGGGAAAATAGGGATAGGAATTGCCAAAGTCACACTAATCTCATGAGATCCAACATCTTGAAAAGTCTCAAAATTTTGAGAGGATCCACCAATAATATCTAGTCAGAAGCATGAATAGTCAAGTGGTCTTTGTAATAATTCTCCCACCACATCATCACACCCTTGTGTTGGGAGAGCACATTCAATCAAACAACTAGGTGGCAAATGGTAAAGAATATTCGACATTGAAAGTGGATACCCTTATATTCAAGTAGTTGATACCAGGGAATGTCCTCCACCATCAAAACCATGTCCTCATAAAGAGGCTTGGAGATATCAATATCCCCTATAATAAAAGAAAAATGATAGTGACCCATGTATGAAGTGTTAAAGTCAACCTTTAGGAAGAATCTAATAGAGCTCCCTATGGCCTTATAGTAGGAATCTTCCAAAAACCATAGAGGAATATTTAGAAGGAAAACTCACATAGCTTTGACATTGAGGGATTCAGAAAGGGGGTTGAATGAAGAAAAATAAGGCTTGATTGAGAGAGAGTTCTCTCCCCACAACCACAAGCCACCATCAAGTACCAAATCTGTCCTTTCAAGATTTAAAATATGCAATGAAGAAAACCTTGACACAAGGGAGTAACTTAATTTTTCCCTTGACAATAGGCCTCCAATAATCCATGACCCATTTGTGAAGATCAATAAGGGAAGGCCAAAAGTTTTTGAACATACAAACCAAACCCCTACATTGATAAAACTCTTCATTTTTAATACCATCCTAACCACAAACCATCATATGATAGTTTTGTGCACAAGGAAGGGGATTTAATTCAACACATTGTCAAGGACAGAGATGAACCTAAAAAACAACAATTTTAGCATATAAGGGTGGCCACCAGACTACGAAGCAACAAGTTAACAACCTTATTGTCAATAGATTTAGTAATCATTTAATACAATATTCAAGAATCTATCGGAACATGGAAACCTCCTTCGATGTGGGTATGATCTCGAGCGTAAGAAGGAATCTCCAGAGTGAGCTGGTTCTCCTCAATGATAAACCCTATTCTAATAACCGAGAAAAGGGATAGAAAG
This sequence comes from Sequoia sempervirens, assembly GCA_007258455.2. Lineage (NCBI taxonomy): Eukaryota > Viridiplantae > Streptophyta > Pinopsida > Cupressales > Cupressaceae > Sequoia > Sequoia sempervirens. The sequence goes on along the minus strand of VDFB02385999.1, from coordinate 3,259 downwards.
ATGGAAATGAAATCAAACTTCTAAAACTAACATGGTGGCTTCCCACTTAAAGTTATGAAATTCAAATATCGACACTCACAAATAGCCTTTTCTATCACAATGAATCTCTGCTACTAACCTAATCGGCACATACTTCCATCAAGATTTTCGCAGAAGACCCTAATGAAATACAATTGTAACTCCTCGAACTATGCACTCAATACAACTTACAGTTAACAAGACATGAAAGGATTCCGACGGAACCACAAAGACATCAAATTGCTATTATAAAATTGAGATGTAAATGAGAAGGAAACTACTTATTAAAACCGAAGAGGAATAATTATGAATCGAGTACAAAAGGGTTCACAAGCTCAAAATGTGTATGAGCAGGAACCTAAAACTAACTAAGAAGGAGAGACCAAAACTAAGTCTTTTCAAAGACATGACTCTCTAGGAAGTCCCCAACTGAGCTCACAAAGAAGCTCAAGGAAAAAGCTTCAAACCGCTCCCAAAATGTATAAAAGCAGCATACGCCTTTCATGATCAAACTGTCAAGCCTCTAAAAATAGGTTGAATCTGCTTTAAAAGCCCAAAAACCACCTTATCTCTCCAAGATAAGACTCAAATCCGACCAAGAGAAGAAGTCAATATGAATCTGCTAAAAATAGCAAGAAATCATAAAACAATTTATAAAAGATTGCTTTACGATTCTGCTTTACAGGATTGCAGATTTTATAATTTATCTATTTTTTGCAACTAAAGATTACAAAATCTTTTGCAAAAAAGAAAAACATTCTTATCTCTCCATTACAATGCTTTGATTTTCTCAAAAAATAATAAAAATATTAATACATATCATGATCTTCAATTTATTTCTCTAAAATCAATCAAAATAAAAACCCTAAGACATGATATTATCCTAACCTTAAGTCATAAGATATTCATTATTCAAACTTTAATTGATTTTCTTCAAATCAATTAAAAACAAATACTTAAGGTAAGACATCCTTCATTCTCCTCAAAGGCACTATCAATCACCATTCTCCTTAAGTACTCCTTTCAATAACAAATAAGCCTAAACCCTAGGAAAGTAACCCATCACCCCTCTAAGCTCGACTTAGGCATATAAATTTCAGCCTTTTAAAACATTGACTTCAGACTTTGAATAAATCATAACATAGGGCCACCCTAATTCAAATTTTCCCATGTGCTATTGATAAACATGAATATTCTAGATGATAATAGTATTGGGTCGAATTAGGGCATGAGAAAAACTGTGGTCAAACCCTAAAATCATTTCATTTGCATTCAACTTTGAAGAAAAATGAGCTCTGTCTGAATCAATAGCGCTGCCATGATTGAGTTGAATCTGAGCTCGTGTGCTTAAGAATCATCATCTTCTCCTTCAGAAAGTCAAGCTCCTCAATGGGTAAGCTTGTTTTTTGCAGTATTGTAGTTCTTCTACATTTTAAAGCAAGAAAAAAAACACTATGGCCGCAGCCTGTTCATGGTGGTTTTTGACTTTCTTTACATTTCTATGCTTCTTCCTTGTTGACCGATATGAGCTTGAACTCGAGCTTTTACTTGTGCTTCTTGAGAAAACTTGCTTAAGGGTTTTATCTTCTTACACTATCATGAGCTTCATCATAGTTTTGGCTTCCACCTCCTGAGGCATTCGGTCTTGTGGTCATGGCTTAGGACAACCTTGCTGCATTCTTTATATTTTGTGTTTGCTTGAAGAGCTCGAGCCTTAAACTTGGCTCTTAGTGTCCTCCTCCTCCGGCTGCAGGAAAGCTTGTTAAGCTCTGAGACTGCAACGCTCACACCTGCTTACATTCCTCCTTTAGACTTGAAGTGGTGGAGTTTGCATTTAAAATATATGCCTCCCTTTAGAAAGCTCACCCACCTTCACTTAAGATTCTATGGCCATGTACAGGCCGCAACATATGTATCCTAGGAAGCATTATTTAGAGATTTTGGGCTCGACCCAAAACATGAAATCCACCCTCTTGTATATTTGAAGACATATCCGTATATGGGTATCATGAGAATTTGAATAAAACTATATTTTCTCCATTCTGGAGCCTAACCCACTAAAGGAAATTCACATTTTATGTTTCTTGTTGTCTCATACAAAACCAGACATGGGTTATCACAGCAATTATATTTTATGTATTTAAAGACAAAACCCCAACGTGGGTACTCTATATATTCATTTTTATCTCCTTGGCATTCTGCACTCTTAAAATTTCATCATAAGGGTATTGACATTTATGAAAAGAATGCATCTTTGTTGCATCACTGCTGAAAACCATCACATGGCTACGACTGTATAGAACCCTATTCTGCTGCTCTGACAAAACACCTAGCTGGAAACAATGAAAAACTGATCATTCACTTGAAACCCCAATGTGGGTACTTGCTGTTTGTTGTATCATTTTCCTTCAGAAACAAAAACCCCTGTGAGAGTAACAAAATCTGTGTATTTATTTGTATTCAGTTTATGGGCTCGACCCATTATAACTGATGCTTTACTCTGATATTTTGTTTGAAAAGAAAACTCACATGGGTAAGCTGGAAATATATCTGTTTGTCTTTAATATTCTCATGAAAATTAGCTCGAACACCATTGTTTCTTTTGCACTTTCAGTTGCAAAACTTAGACTTGGCATTTGTTACTAAAATTGGGTTCGACCCCTCTCTTATTTCTGCATTTTCAATAATTGTGTAAAAATTGAGCCTTTCTTAGCATACAAGTTTTCTCAACATTTAGCATTTAAGTGTTTAGAAACCTAGAAAATCTATATCATTCCATTGCATAGGTATACCGCCATATGATAAAACTGAAAGCTTATTTAAAACCCTCTTATATCTACACTTTCAGTACGCCTTGTTAAGCTATTTCCATGTTCCCATACTTGCCTCTTTGTGAATAAAGTACATCAGAAAATATTAATGATGAACACCCTCCATAAGTCCTTGAAATGCTGGAAATGCTTCTGTTGTTTGCATTACTTGAATAATGACTTCATGCTTTTTCCTTTGCACTCAGAATTGTTCCTTTTTAGATTCCTTAACTTTCCATACAACAACATTTGCTTTTTGTTCTTGGACTTTATGTAGAGATTTAAATTGAAACATTGTAATATTATGGACTACATCTTACCTGACTTCTTCAATGCATAATTAACACCTCCGAGACACCTTTGTTATGCTTGCTCTTTCCTCATCATTTTGGAATGATCATTCCATATTGCATCCCCTAATGCTGCATTGT
>VDFB02385998.1:0-19494 GCA_007258455.2 Sequoia sempervirens | reverse complement strand
TGCAATTTCTTCAACAGATCTAACTCGTAGTCCACTGGTATGAACTACTTCTTTAGTTTCTCTACCATGCGATCCCATCTGGTGATCTTGACTTTTCCTCTTCGATTTCTTTCCAACTGAACCTCTTTCCACCAAATACTGGCATGGCCCTTCAGCTTCATTTTCACAAACTTAATCTGATCCGGGTCCTCTATTTCCTCATACTCAAAATATTTTTCTAGCTCATTGATCCAGTCGATCAACTCTTCCAGGTTTAGACTTCCAGAATAACTAGGGACTTCTGCTCGAGGTCTTTTCTCGATCTTCGAAATGGCCCTTATTAGCCGCCTTTGGTCTTGATCAATTACTTCTTCTTCCTCTTCTACCTCTGAACCTTCTTCCTCTCTTTCATGCTCACTTTCCTCCCTCGGGTTTAACCCTCTTCTCAATTGCTTTTGTAATGCATCAATCTGTCTCTGGAGGGCTGCCAGTGCATCTCTTCCACTAGCATTTCTGCCACCTCGACCACCTCTGACACCACCACGCCTACCAGACATCACTTTTGGAGGCATCTTTCTTGACCTTGACCCACAACCATGGTCCTGGTGCGAACTGCCTCATGATCGACGATCTGTCCACATGCTTAAGAAAACCTCGCTCTGATACCACTTGATGAGGGCGCAGCCCGAGACAAAGAAAATAACTCACAAATAAGAAAATAATTTTATTATTCAGAAAATGGAGCTTCTTACATGCAGAGGATCTCAAATCTCCAAGTTCTACAACACATGCAAGCTATAGAATGCTACAGAATAACCCTTTCATAATATGCGAGCTTGTCCCCAAAATGTTACCTAAAAATATTAGAAACCCACCCATAAATAGAGCTCCTCTTTAGTTTGGAGCCAAAACAACATTAAAATTTGAGTTTAGGTGGTTTGGCACTGAAAATTACAACTTGAAGTTCAAATTTCAAAAGAACATTTGCAATTGTATCTTCTAGAAAGTGCACCAACTTCCCGGGGCCATAACTTTTGATCCGGGGCTCCGATTTGTGAACCGTTTGAACCGTTGGAAATGTATCAAAGTCAAGAACGTGCTTGAAATGAGCTATGCCAATTTTAGTAAGTTTTGGGGCCATTATACAAGATCTAAGTGCCTCAAATCCAACTCAGAAGATTTTCAGGTGCAAATATGGGAAACTAAAACTGCAATATCTTTCAACCTAGGAATGGAAAATAAAAACTGTAAATTGGGAATTTCATTATGATGAAAAGGGTATCCAAAAATTTAAGAACATCTAAAAAATGATAAACTTGAAATTTAACTATTTTTGGGTGATGCAAGATTGCCCTTAGACCACTGGATGCTCCTGCATCAGAATTGGAGACCTTATTTAGGAGATGCTTTGACATTGGAGTGGGGTTGGAAGCATTTGTATTGTTTTGAAGTTTTGTGCATTGAAGGAAAAACAGTGTGGTTGTGTGCTAATTTTCTGATTTTTACTTGAAGTGTTGCTTTGATGGATTGAACAGGGCACTGTAGTTGGTGTAGGATGTAGTGTAATTAATCTTCAAGCTTTGTGTGGCATTTAGATAGGTTTCCAATTCAATTTTGGGCATTGTTATTAATAGTTTTGTTTTCTTGCTGTTGGTGGTCTGAACCAGACAGTTTTGTGAAAATGGAGTATTAGCTCACTTTCCCACCGTACAAATTGTACGGCCCTTTGGGAATAGTGACTAGATTCCATGTATGTATATATGGTAGGATTTAGGGTTTGTGTGAGTGTCGGAGCTATTGGAAAAGTCTTGCCCTAGGCGAGCCAGGGAAGTGCTCGACTAGGAAGACTTTAGTGCAGAGCACTTAACTTGTAGGGGTGAAAAATTCTTGACAAAATTCCTTTTGGAGAAGGTAGGTATGAGTCTTTCCAAGACCTGGTAAGTAGGAAGAAGCTCCATCAATTCATCTGGCGAGGAAAGAACTTAACGGTTTGCTGAGAGGTTAGGAAATGGCTTAAAACCCTAAGTAATGCTCATTTTCAAGTTGAGCCTTTGTATGGACAATTGAGACTCAAGACCCCATAAATCTTTGAGAGGTGCGCATATGAATCAGGAATCCCAAGAAAATATTAGGTGTTCTTTGGAAATATTTGGAGAACTAACCTGATTTCTCGGAGAAGAAGACCTAATTGGGGCTCTTAGGGCTAGTAGCCTTTTTAGGCCTAATTGAGGGTTTGGTGAAAGTGACCAAGAAATGGAGTCAGATGGACCTTCAAGAACCATATTACAATGGATTGAAGTCTTTTGAAGCACCTCCACACCCCTGCAAAGTTTAATTATTTAATTTGGAGGTTTATACACCCTTGTAACTGCATTGCAAGTGTGTTAGTCAAGTATTGATAGTGCCAATAGGGGTAATATTTGGTAAGCCTTATTGAAATTTTTTTACCACTACTAGTGGCCAGTCAGTAGGCCTTTGGCCCTTGGTCCCAAGTGCTAGTCACCTAGCACCTATGACTTGCCCTCGTGGGATTTTAAAAAAAATTAAAATGTTTTTTAAGTTTGCTACCCTTGAGCAGCCTGTGTGTCACATTTGAGCACCATTACCACCCAAGACCACCCATGTGCCATCACTAACATCAACATTTTGATGAACTGTACAACCTAACTTTTCCCTATAAGCCTAAAGGAGCAATTTTCTTCAAGGGGCATAGCTTTCATCCACTATGTTATATTTTTCACTTCTAATAGTTGACAAAAAAGTATTTCCAAGCACTACACAATGGTATAGGTTTGGTTCCTTTATTTTTACATATTCATCATTTTTAAGACCATGAAGTCAAATATTTCTATAGAACACAATTTTGGTCATAATTTTGACATACATAATCATATTCTTTTATTTCAAATAGGCATTGGAGAGATTTTGCAGTATACTACATAATAGTTCATTTAGAGTTTTAGTTTGGTGTATAGAGAGAATTTGGTACATGTTTGATCATATGTGGAGGCTTGATATTTGAGGTGTGTTTCTATGAGCATCTGAATAATTCAAGAGGCAAAACCTTGAAGGAGTGCATGTTGTTATGAGAGCAATATCATGGTATAACATATTTTTAGATTTGGTACTTCCTATCAATTTTTTAGGTGTCTTCAAAGTTTGGAATTTGATGATGACATGCACATAGGTTGTATTTTGGTTTGAGGACATGGATTGACATGCATGGAGACTAGGAGTCTTATTTTGGTGAGAGTTGAGTGCAACTATAGTGATGGTGATGATTATGGTTTCATGGATATGCAAGTAAATTTGAGCATTGGCATGACATGGTCATATATATGGTTGATTGGTGGTGGTGTAGTTTAGTGTTAGGAGGTTGTTCTTATCTCATTGTTGCTTGTTTGGTTCCTTAGCTATGGTTACTCATTTGTGGAATTGTTTGGAAAATCAAATATATGGTTGATTTGGTGTTTGAGTCTTGAGGTCTATACAATTATCTTCTTTGATATCTTAGCTTGTAGGTCACTAATGTGATTCAATGAGTTTGCATTTTTTAGCATTTGGGATATGCTAGTTATGAAATTCTATGGTTTGATCACCCATTTGGTTATAATGAGATGACTTGATGTGGTCTGTCTATATCCATGAGATTGATTTAGTGTTGATGTGCATATTTTTTTAGTTTTCCTTACCTATGGTCATTTGCGTATTGGTATATTTGCATTGGTATGAGAGGATGGATGATTAAAGTACCTATATAGTTGGTTATTAAGACTTGTATCATGTTTGTCATGATGTCATGGACAACTTGGATACATTTTTTGTGTGATATTTTGACAATGATGGTTTGGTGGTGTGGGATTGATTCTTGATGTTTTTATGGTGGTATTATTTTCTTGGCTTGGAGATCTTGGTTCTACTTCTTTGAAGCTACTATGATAGCAGTTGAGTGTGTGTGGAAAACGGGTGATTTTCATTTAGAATATGGCTGTCATGATGCCATATGTCATTTGGTATCACAATTCAGTGGGAGTTTTTGACAGTTATGAGATTAATTATTTAGTGATGAATGACCTTCTTTATTGTATGTTTATGTCTTGGAGGAGATCTTGGATCTTGTTGTTGTAGTGAGAGTTATTTCACATTTACAAGTTCATTGTTAGGAGATGGTTAGCTTCATGTGGTTAGAGATGTTGATCCTTTGTTTAGATTATGTTTGGTATTGTGTCTTAGTTTACTCTTGATGCTATCTTAGAGCTTTAACATGATACAAGTTCTCTTGAGACTAAGATGTGTGAATTTGTGCATGAAATCTCTTAGGAGGAGATGTTAAATCATGATGTCATGATTGGGTTCTTGATTTTGTAGTTGGAGATTTGAAGTTGGTCTTATTGGTTCTCTTGGTATTTGAGTACATCAATCATTTTCTTGAGAGCTTCATTTTGGTGCTATGTTGCATTTGGAGCTTAGCATGGATGGATCAATTTCAAGTGTTAATGGATACTTGGAGACTTGGGTAAAGCTACAGTTCTTTTGGGATTAGAGATTTTTTTTGAAATGATTACTCTTTAGAGATTTTAGTAGGAAAATGTAGAAGCCTTTAGCTAGATATGGATGTGAGTTCATGATGGACCTATTGAGGAGATTGTTTATTGGAGTGTGTTATGAGGGCTTGGGTATCTTAGAGGAGAATTACTTACTAATTTTGAAAAATTCTAATATATTTCCTCAAACTCACCCTCTACCATCCTAGACAACTCTTATAATTTTTTCTAGGTATGTCTCCTAATTTTTAGAACCATGTTGTTCCATGTTGGACATATATGATCTATTTATTTAAGGATTTTATTACCATGCTATCTATCCTTGCTAGTGAATAATTAAGATGATCCATGGAATCATGTAAGAGACCCATACAATCATCCAAAGTCATGCATCTATAGATTTCATTTTCGGTGGGGTTACTTTCAAAGCCATAATATAGGATTCCTAGACTCAATCCATGCTCACATTAATACTAATATGAGAAAAATATTGGGATTTACTTGTTTGAAGCATAGATATGAAAACAATGTAAAATGAAAAAATGATGGGTATAATGTTGTGTTGTAGACTAAATCAATAAGCTCGATACTCAATTTCCATATACTACTATTATGGGAAGAAGACCTTCAGTGAAAATTATAATCCAAATAACATAATTATAGATAGAATTGGTGCTAACAATACCAACAAAAATATAATTCTTTTGGGTTGAGATGATTCATAGCTTACTAAAGAATTGTCAAACATCATCATGAAATACAAGCAATTAAGAAAAAAATAATTCTTTTGAGAGAATATTATGTTGGATAAACTAAAGAATTACAAGTGTAGAAATCTAAATAGCAAGAAAAAATACCTTCCACAAGAGGTGCAAAATAAAAGAGTTGCTATGTTGTCAAAAGATAATTAATACAAAGTGACCAAATTAGTCTAATACAATAAGATGATCTTGATATAAATTAAAGAATAAAATCCCCTAAATAAAACCCCAAGAAAAACTATGATCATGAAAAATGTTTGTATGAGACACAAAAAATAAAATGACCTAAGTCAGCTTAAGTAATAAGGTGTGAATAATTCCTAAAGTGAAAATAGTTAGGTAAAATACCTTTTTCACACAATAACCCCCTTTTAGTGCATCTAAGGGAAAATGATTAAATATTTAAAGATGCATGGGAGGGTCTAGACTACAAGATCATTTTAAATTCACATGTATATATAAATCTCTCACAAACACATAAAAATAGAACATATTATAGAAAAAACTCCCCTTTAAAAGAAAGAAAAATATTAGAAAGTGAAGGAAGGAGTACTCAAGATGACCCCCAGGGAATAAATCTATCATAGATAAAATAGATGTCCCCTCATAGGAGAGAAAACATGCAAAGGAATAAGAATCCACCAAACTTTTCTAAAAGGAATAGAATCGTGAAGATGAACATGAAGAACTTCATTGAAATATGAAGTTACAAAAGACTATTATTGTGTTGAAACTAAATAATATCCTCTACAATTAGAATAAAAATAAGGATAAAAAGACAAAAAAATACATGAGTGACCCAAATGACACTACAAATAATCACCAAATGGCTAATGAATTAAATGATATGATAATCAAAGATACATATGGCACATTGAAATCTACACAAGTGATTCCAATTAGACTAAACCAAGGAAAAAATAACCTGACAAGTCAATAAGTACTAATAATATCAAGAATACTAATGAGTTGAGGAAGGAAGATTTCCTACACAAATATGAATGCAAGAAATTTGAAATTTTTAACACAAGACATAAGCTTGTTACCTATTTTCGTTTATCAAATACCTACTATGCACTCTCAATCCACATAAAATCTCCCTTCCTTTTAAGGTCAATTAAGGGCACAAATAGTTGGGATAAACCCTTAATAAAATACCTATAATAGTTACAAAGAAAAAAACTTCACGGTCATGTGAAGGTCCTTAGGGAGGCCATTCACAAATTTATTTGATCTTGTTTATGTCCACCTATACTCCCTTTACATTGATGTGGCCTAGATATAATTTTCTATCATAGAAAACTCACACTTTGACTCCTTGTAAGACAATAGTTGTGCTCCCAAAATTCCCAACAGTTCATCAATGGGTCATAGGTGCTTGTACTATATCTTGTTGTAGATCAAAATGCCATCAAATAAGACAAATATTAAATTTATTAGTTTCTTTTGTAAAATTAGATTCATTTTGGAAGGTTGTTGGAGAATTTTTTAAACCAAATGACATGACCAAAAATTCATACTTCTATAAGGGCATTGAAAATTCATCTTGTGAATATCCTCCTCTGGAACATTGATATGATGTTATCTTGACCTGAGATCTATTTTTGAGAAATATATTTCCTTACCAATCTAATTGATCAATTCATCAATGTTGGGAATGATATCAATTCTCAAATTTTTTTCTTAGTGCCTTGTAGTCGACACACATCCACATTGTGCCATGTTTCTTCTTCACCAATACTATAGAGGAAGAAAAGGTACTTGAGATTAGTTTGATTTAACCTATTTCCAATAATTCTATCATTATCTTTTAATTTTCATCCTTATTCCTTCTATTGTGATAATAAAGAATGTTGATGAGGGAATTAACACTTCCCTTTAGCGTAATAATGTGTTCAAATCTTTTGTTTAGTGGTATCTCTAGAAGAATGTTGTTGAATAGTTTATTGTGCTTGTCCAAGATACTTTGCACATCTACATGATAGGCCTTATTTCTTTCAACATATTTTGTGAAATTTTTTAAGCACCAAGCTATCCATGCTACTTGCATGTGGCAAAAAAACCTCTCTATTCTCTTAATGGATATTATCCTTGATACTTCTTTTATTATTCCCCATGGTATCTTTTTGCCCTCCAAATGAATCTTCAATTCTATGGTTTGAATTTTTTTGTGTCATCTCTCCTAATGAGTACAAAAATTATATACCTAGGACTATATGCATCTCCTATGCCGCTGAAATGGAAGTCACCCTTCATATTATATCCTCCCAAATTCAGATTTATCTAGGATATCTTTCTATTGCATTATATGTTGAAATTTCCAGTCATTATAACACCAAATCCTTTAAATTTCTCTATCTTGAGGCCTCGCCTGGCCACCAATCCTTTATTAATGAAATTATGAGTGACACTAGTGTTAGTGAACATTTCACCCTTCCCCATGGATGAAAAATGAGTTGTACCTTAGAGTCCCATAGAGCATGGAAAGATTCCCTATCACCATGGCTCCTTCCTCTATTGGTTGGTATTCTTCTCCAATCTCTTGTTTAAGTTCTTATTAACTTTGTGATTTAGGTTCCTCATATCCTAGTTCATAATCAAACCATACCTCAATGTAATGAAAATTTCCTTTCTTGATACATCTTTTTCTGGAAGTGGCCATGGCTCCTTACGATAGAAACATAGATTCTTCCTCATCAATCCATTCCTTAGCTAGTATTGATAGGAAACTCTTGGTTTGTTGTAAATTGTTTTGAAAAGGCTTATTTGGAATTGAATATTTTGGCATAGTTTACCAAAAAGAAATAAAAATAAAAAATAAAATATTTTGGCATAGAACTTATTCTTTAGCATGGAAGTCTCTAGTGCTAAAGCCCACTTGATTGCCTCTTGTAGTGTAGGTGGATTGAAATCCTTGACTATCCTCTTAATAAATTTAGTTAAAACTTTGATGAAGAACATAGCCAATATTCTTTGTGTGATGCATGGCACCATTACTAACACCTTTTCAAATTCTATTGCGTAGCTCTCCGTTGAACACTATTTTTTCCAAGCCAGATGTTTTAAATAAAATTCAAGGTTTTGCTTATCAAACCCTTCGATCATTTTTTTTAGAATTTATCATATGATGTGATGGACATGTGGCCTTGAGTGAACAAACCATGGTACTAACACTCATATGCATTAATATCCATATGAAAGGTGGAAATTTTGATTTCATCTTCAATCATTTGTCTAAGGGTTATGTATGTGCCTTACTTCTATATCCATAGAAAAGTTGAGCATCTTTAGTTCTATCATAGGGAGAGAGTGTGGATTTCCCCAAAGCTTGTATATTTCTCTAAAATGATTGCAACATAGGATCAATTATGTAACTATTCTAAGACTTCTTCATGTTCATTTAATTGGTGAGTGACATTTCAATTTAGATATTCTCAAGAAGATATCTATTGAAACATCAAAAAATAGGTGTTTATGAAAGAGGGGTTCACCAAAATTATAATAAATAGACCTATTTTACTTTATTTCATTAGGAAATGAGATCCCCACAATGAATTTATTATCAACCCTTAGGTGAATCAACCCAAAGTGAGAATATTTAAATTTCCTTATGACTAAAGGATGAGGGTCAAGGTCAAACAACACTTTGGGGAGAAAAACTAAAAATATAATGCAAATATAAGAAGGGAAAAAACATGTGTAATAGTCACCAAAAGTGCTTTATGGAACCTAATTTGAGACTCATTCACCCATGGGCGAATGGGTCCAAGTACAAGGGTTTCAAAAATATTTCAGGAGCCTCTGGTGTAGATCTATAACTTCTAGTTTGTCCAAGTTTCAGTGCTAAAAAGTTGGAAATCCGATATGTAGGTTGATTCCATGATTTGATGACAACTTTGACAACTTTGACAACTTTTGCAACTTTGTAAATCTTGCACTTCAAAAGGTCTTCAAGTCTTCTTCAACCTAAATTTGCAATCACACACACAAGAGAGAAAAATGTTTGTTTTTGAGTGAATAGGGGTTTACCTTGGTCAAACCCCATTTTGGTAATCAACCCTTGAATTGAAATAATGAAATGAAGGAGAGAATAAAGAATGAAAAAATCTATGTTACCACTCAACAAACCCTTGAATGAAACCTTGATAATGGAGATCTTAGGAGTTTTGCAACTTTCATGAAATGCCTGAATTTGATTTGGATCTTGACAATTGAAATTGATGCTTTGAATGCTTGAATAGATCATGAAACCTACATCACAATGTTACCTCCAAAAACATGCATGTTGCAAGAAGACTTTGACATGATGGATAGATCTTGAATGCTACAATAAATCTCTCTTATATCTGATCTTGAATTCTCTTGATCATCAACTTTATCTCTTGTAAAATTTCTCTTGAAAGTGCTCTTGAAGTTCTCCAAAAATGTTGTTGAAAATATAGGTGAAACTTAGTGCAATGACCTTGTATTTATAGGACATGTATCCTTAAAATTTCTTGAAATTCAAATATCACAAGCTGACATTAAATTATGTTTTTGAAGATGTTAAAATATTGCCAAAAATATAATTTAAATTTAGGTCCAAAGGTTTAGGGAGGACCCATTCGCCCATGGGTGAATGGGTCCAAGGTCCCTATACCTGGAACACACATTACTCAATGTAAAGTGTTATGTTTAGGCATTAATTATTATTGGGTTTCCTCTTCGGAAAATGCAATTTATTAGGCTTGTAAATGAATAAAAGGGATAATGAATGCATAATTAAGATTAATTTAATTAAGAGGGCCCAAATAAGTGTAAAAATGTAAAGAGGTACATTTAATAATACTACATTAAGGCACTACTAAGTCCATTTTAATAAGGAGGGCCCAAACAAGTGAGAAAATGTAAAGGGTTACATTTTTCTACACTACATTTAGCCCCCACTTTATTGAGAGGATGAACCTATATTAAACTCACACTAAAGTAGACAATCAAGAGAGGTATAATTGTACAATTGTTGGAAGGATAAGACAACAAAGGTCAAGGAGGGTGATCAAGCCCCCAAGATCTAAGATCTCATGGAAAAACAAACAAAGGAACAAGGAGATACATGCATGTGTAAAAATATATATGTATGCAATAATGACAATATACTCAATCATGCAATTCAAAAGACTCAAAGGAAGAGAAAAAGGAAAAGGAAAAGGAAAAGGAAAAGAGATGGATCAAGCCTCGACTATCCAATGTAATGTGGAACATGCCTTAGCCATTTGTCCAAAAATGTTTACAAGTGGAACTCGTTTTCCACTATACAAACAACAATGCACACTCACACGGGCTAGTGAAATCTATTGTCCACTAGGTGAGCCCCCAAGGGTGGAAAATGAGAGAATCTTATTAGGATCCCATACCATACCAAAGTTATACCTTTGATAACTTTAATAAGGCACCAAACAATACAAAATTCAAGCTTCATAAGGCTAAGAAAGTTGTGTTATGCTAAGCACTTATGAACAAACAAGGCGCCATAGGCAAGCAAAGTGCATTATGCTTGGTGGCCATGAAAAAGGGTTGTAAATTTAAGCTTCATAAGGTTAGAAAGTTGTGTTATGATAAACACTTATGAACAAAATAAAAATAGGATAAGACTTGTGCAAAGGGGTTTTTCTTAGTTCATGTAAGGTCTCCTCTTAGGGAACATCGTACCTAGTGTATCCAAGAGAGGAAAAGTCTAGGATAAAATATTCACAACTTAGGGAATGCAATGCATAGCATCACCACTAAGAGGAAAGTTGTATGCCAAGAAAGGTCACACTCTTGGAGGACATCAAACCCAATGACACCACCAAGAAGAAGACATATCACAAGAAGTAAGAAGATCACGTAATGAAACATAAGAATAGTCCAAGATCTCCAAAATGATAATGCTGATGTATGTCCCCACTTTAAAGAAATTGCTAACACCATGCTGTGAGAAATTACTTTAAAGTAGCAAATGATAAATGCTAACAATAAAGGAGACATGAGAGCTTATTTGGAAATCCCTATGTCAAGTCATATGTTTCCAAAAGAAGTCACACCATGAAAAGGGATTCCCCTAAATGAAATCCCAAAATAACATAAGAGATCCATGAATTCGGGGTCAACGTATGTATTTGCTACAATGATATTATAGAGCTCAGAATCATCATCATTCCTTAAATAACTCATGGAATAGGAAGAATGACACATAGAGAGCAAAACCAAAGAAAATCCTTTTGGGTCAACATGGAAGATACCTAAATGTCTCGACACCTTGCATCATCCCCAAAAGGAAAATAAAAGACAAAAGAAAAGATAAGGTTTACAACATATAGAAGAATGAAGGTGCAAATAGAGGAATGAACATGAAGACACATCAAACAAAAGGATATGGGGATCACATTATGCACATACAATCACAAAAATAACATGAAAAGAAAATAAAGGAAAGACTAGAAAGGCACATGTAAGTCAACCTATGATCAAGTTGTCTGCATCCCAATCTTGTTCATCATATGCAAAAGGTGGATGACTAGCCAAAGGGATAACGCCAAGTGCCAAACTAGGACAATCACCAAGTTCAACATGCGGTGAATCACTCTTTGTAGGAGGATCATCATGATTGTTATCGTTTAAGCTCATGGAAGAGGAAAACAATAAATTTAACTCTTTACATAATTTCTCATCAATTTTACTAATTTCATTATGATCATCCAAGTTAATCACAATAGAAGGTCTAATGTATATTATCCATAGTTTAGATGCTTGTTTGTGTTGTGTTCAAGGTTTAGGATTTTCTTGTTTTAGCGAAGGTGGAGAATCATCATGCATTGCTTGAGGTAAGTTTGGATTTTGGTTTTCTATGTTGTTATTTTCTTCTTTTGCTTGTAGCAAATGGGCAATAGCATGTTTACACCCACACTCTCTAGCATTTCGGTTTCTTTTTGTTTTGTTTTCAAGTTGTGATTGTGTAGGAGCGGTTTTATCAACCATAGGTTTCTTTTCTTCCCTTAAGGGAGGAATGAAAGGAACCATGGGATGTTGTTCAACCACTTTCTCTTTAACTTTATAAAATTGTTTGATTTTAGGAGGCACATTGGGACTTATTTGGTTATCTCGTGGTCTCTTTTAGGAAATGGGTGGAGTATTTGCTATATTTTGGTCTTGGTTATTTGGAAGGGATTTTGGTTCAATAATTATTTCATCAAGGATAGGAGGCTCGATCGTGGGTTGAGGCATATTGGTAAGGGATAATTCTGCTATATGTTTTTCCTTAAAATTTTGATAGGATTTGAAAAAGAAGTCCTCATGAGGCCTAACAGGTTCCATAGGTTCGTTCCAAAAGAAATCCAATGAGAAATTCCAATGGAAAGACACAAGATTAAATCCACTATGATGCACAATAATGATCTCATTTCCAAATGGAAACTTTAAGCATTTATACACAATCGACGAGATGAAATTCATGGAGCAAAGCCATGGGTAGCCTAACTTCATATAAAATTGGTCTGATGACGGGATGATGGAAAATAAGACACTTGATGTTTTCGGTCCAAATTTTAAAGAAAGAGATCAAACCTATCGTAGGGAAAGCAAAACCATTATGCATTTTGATCCATGCTTTCAAAATTTTCATAAGTATCTCGATAAATCTCATGCACAAATAAGAATTCTTCAGTGATCGCATTCTCTACACAAAAGAGATCAATTAATATCCCATTAGTAGGCTTGTCATTGATTCTTCTAGCTATCTAAAGAGGACCATCAGGTGCATGTTTAATTATGTCATGTTGTGAGAAAGCAATGTTAAGTGACATTTTAGTTAGGCCCTTATGAGATTGAACACCAATAAGTCCAATCATATTATTTGTGTTTTTCATGATTTCATCATTTGTGTCGATAGTCATCACATCATTCTTTGTTTCACTAGCTTTGATAAAGGAAATATTATTATTTGGCATAGGATTAGTAAAGATTTACAAATTTTGATTAGGAGGGGCTACAAACTTATTACCTTGATCATTAACACCACCAATTTGAATATGATTAGAATCAATGAGGTCTTGCATAAGATGTTTAAGACACTTGCAATATTCTGTATCATTTCTATTTTGTCAGTGAAAATGAAAATAGGAATTTTGTCTATAGTTAGGAGGTAAAGGCTTAGTAGGATCAGGAGCTCTAACAGGAGGTAAGGAAATTAGTTTTTGGTTTAAGAGCTGCAACATAATATTATGAAGGGTATTAGGTAGAGGGATGAATTATCTATTTCTATCGGCAAATGTGCATGGATTTTTCATCTTTATAGTAGCCACTTGATTATCAACATGTTGAGTTGGTTGAGGGAGATTAAGTTGTAAAATTCCCTTATTTTATTTCATAAATGGTTGATAGTTGTTATGAGACATGGATTCAATTTTCTTGGGACAACTAGAGGGAGCTTTCACTTCATGACTACTAATTGAATTTTGGCAATCATGAAGGGCAGTGCACAATTGTGTGAAGGAGGGAAATTTCAACATCTCAATTTTAGTTTGGATTTTATTTTACAAATTGGAAATAAACATTCTTTGAAGGTCATCATTGGGAATCTTAATTCTTATTTTTAACTAAAGCATATGGTATCGTGCTATGAAAACAATGACCTTTTCACCATCCTTTTGTTTGCATGTCTTTAAATTAGCTAAGGTCATTTTAGGACCCATATGTATTTGGAAGTGATTGTAGAAGGCATCAATAGTTTCATTGAATGAATGTATTGAATGATGTGTTAAGGAACAAAACCATTCCAAAGCAGTATCCTTCAAGGATCTAGGGAAAATATTATCCAAGAGTTTATCCTAAAAAATGAAGTCACTACATAGGGTTATATATGTAGAAACATGGCTAGTAGGATCTCCTTTCCCACCATATTTTTCAAATCTAGGAATCTCTATACCTTGTGGAATTTGTGTTCTCAATATCTCTAAGGATAAGGGATTTATTTTGACATATTGTGAAGGTTGGCAATTTTGATTTTGATTTAATGTGGAAATTTGTTATTGGAGGGATGAAACATTTTGCAAGAGTGTGTTAATGATGGGATCATTGTTAATGTTTCAAGATGGAGGTGTATATGTATTCAGAGGGAAAGTGAATTGTAAGTTTGTGAGGGGAGATAAATTAGGAGATATGAGATTTGAATGTACAAAGATAAAGGGAATCCTAGTGGAAATACCTAAGGAAGTGTTGATATTGCTAGCAGGTTGTATGGTTTTTGTAACAGTTGGATTGGTGTATGTCAAAATAAAGGTTATGGTTGTGGAAGGAGGAATTTGAATACCACCTTTGCTTTGAGTATACCCCAAAGCTTGAGCACAACTAGTCATGATAGGGACATGTTTATAAATAATGTGAGCCAAGCTACGAACAATCTCTATTCCTTGTTCATTTTTCAATTATTCTCCTCATGTTATCTATCATAGGAATTGCATTAGCAACATTGCATTCAAAAGTCACAAAATATTACAATTTATCAAGTTCTTCATCTATTCTTCAAAGGTTATCATGAGGGACATTAGCAATCATTTATCAACATCAGTCACATTAGGTGTGGGTAGGGAAGTCTTAGGAAAATGAAGTGTTAAGAGTATGATCCATAGTGGGTTGACTAGTGTCAACATTATGAGTGAAAGAGTTAGAGAACCCAAGATACATGGTGAATGATGTATCACAGGATGACATGAGTATTAAACTGTGTCTCACAACAATATTGGCAATAGGACACCAAGTTGTGAAGCTCATACAAATTTCACAAACCAAAGGTGCACCCAAAATGAATAAGAGGTAAAAGGCAATGAAATTCCCTAGAATGTAAAGTGCAATGCAATTATGGAGAAGAAATTTTCAGATCTCAAACAGGATAAATTTATGATAATGCTATGCAAAAACCTGAAAATGATGTCTTTTAGATGCAATTTTGAATTAAAATAAATTTGACAAATTATGCTTAATATGAACAATTTCAGATAATAGAGATTTTGGAAACTGAAACAAAATTAAATACAAAAACACATAAGGAAAAAACAACAGTTTAATTGCTTATAAATTTAGAAAAAGCCCTGATCAGGGACTCATTTTCTCATGGACGAATGGGTCTCACTTCAAGGTTTTTTAAAAATCAATTTGTAGGTTTCTGAGATGATTTATATGGTTTTCAGATTCTAGTTTTAGATAGTAAGTTACAATTTCATATTTTTGTAAAATGAGGTGTAAATGCAAGTGCAAAATAGTGCTAAATGACAAGAAAAAAGACCTAATTAGAGATGCAATTTTGATTCAATTTTGTAATGTAAACAAATGATGACGCAATGTTATGTAAACACTATGAAAAATGATAGAGATTTTTGAATTTTCTAAATTTTAAAGAATGAAAAAATGAAAACCTAAAACCCTAAATAAGATGAAAACTAATGCAAGTAAACAACCTTAAATGAGATGCAAATCAATGCAATGCAATGCAAATGAATGTAAAACCTAGATCTAGGGTTGAGAATGGACTCCAAATAAGCAAGGTTTAAGACCCCACTTCACATGTGATTAATACCAAACCTAATTTGTTATACATTTTCCTAAATATGATGGTGAGATATAATGAAGGTGAAAAATAGGGTTATTGTGTGGTAATAATCTTGTATTTCATTTCTACATTATGTTTTATTGTCAATACTAAGAAGGTGTTATGCACTTGTGGTTTGAGGAATATGAATTGAAAATTTAAATGGAATTGCTGTAAAGCTAAATATTAAGATATTCAAGTAGCAAATTTATATGATATGCAATTGTTACTTATGATTGCATTGATAATGTGTAGGAAAGCAAGGGTGCCAGTATGAGAAGGGAAAATATTTGAGAGAAAATCAAAGTAAATCTTATTGTGGATCTAAGTTTGAACCTTTTGGGGCTTAGCAATGAATAAAGTTAATATGATGGTAAATTAAAGAGGTGAGGGTTGAGATTAAAGGGATAATTGATTATGTGTAAGAGGGGATAGGGGGCTGAGAACCTTTATCTAAGTGTGAAACTCGGATGGAACCCTAAGTGGGTCTTTAAAGAGGGTTGTTGGGAAATTTCCTTGGTTGGGATGCAAAAATAAACCCCCTAGGGCCTATACCATAGTGGTAGGGGTCAAGTGGGAATGAAATAAGACACCAAGGACATGATTGGACCCTTGAAAAGTTCTCATAATGGGGGGTGGCGAGTTTGGAGAGAGGATAAGGTTTGATCATGAAGCTCCTATATATCTTGGGGAGGAAGAATGAATGGGTGTTACCCACTTCTCCTTTTGGAGAATTCTAGTGGAGATTGGAGAGAAGAGGAAGGAGTCCTCCCTCTTAGGAGATGGTTCTCAAGACAATTTGGGTTGGAGAGGAAAGGATGGTAGAAGAGTTCTATCTTCTCATCCAAGCAAAAAAGATAAGTTTTTCCTTATGTCATCCTCTTTATTTATTTTGTTGTAAGATGGTAGTAAGTTGTTTGGATCTTTGTTGAATATGGTGCATGGGGATCCTATGTGCATGTAACTTGATGTTATGCTATTTCTATCCTCTTTGTAAAATTTGAGAAGACTCCATTCATCATCCCGGGGTTAATATATTTCTTGCTCAGGGGTATGGATAGAGCCCACGAGGCTCCATGACGCCATTACGGTTGGGTGGAGAGAATGTCTTAGATATTGTGGGTTTAATCTCATAATTATCTTACTAGAATGAGATATTTTTTAATCTCTTGGTAAGTTCAATTTGATAAGATATAAGCAATTATCTTCTCGAAGGTGCGTAACTCTCAACATGCGCTATGCTACACTTCTAGCTCTTAGAGTTATGTTAGCTTAATACTTGTTTTAAAAAAATTGTTGGGATTTTTGGTGTAGTATCATGGGTATGACACTTGGTATCAGAGCTAGGTTTAGATTATAAATTGATGTCATCATACTTGAAGTTTCTCCTATCAAACAAAAAGTGATTCCCTCATTGCTCCACGAGATCATGAATTATCCCGTTATACATTATGTGTAAATTAATATTTTTGAGTATTAGGAAAGGTCTATAAATCTATCGTCCTAGGCATACTTGGTAGTATTTCATGAGTATATTGAATCTATGACCAAATTGTGAACAAGCCCTTCAAATTAGGTCTAACAATCTACACCTTTAAGGTTTAATTTTAATCTTTGACAATACTCTAAATTCCAAGACGTATGGGGTGCTTAAATTGCACATAATATAAGGTCAAGGGGTTCTCTATTGTTTCACTATTGTTGCTAATTTTATTTAATCAATTTAAGGGTTCAGCGATTTAAAATAATTTATTTACAACCTTTGACACATGAAAATGAAGCGACACAATATTCATGCTAGCTAAATTATTATTATTATCATAAGTATAGCAGACACGCTACTGAAGTATTCTTGGCTAGATTTTCTTATGGGTCAATCGACCAACCTATATTTATATTATGAGCCATAATGATTGTGTTAGGAGAACAAAATTATAGTTAAAACATAGGAACGTGGGTTTTGTTGCTATTCAAAGAGACTTTAATGGAGCATACTATAGATAATAATACTGTTGTTAATATCTATGTTGTGTGTTATTCCATGATCACTTAGTGCTTTAGTTAGTTTAATATTTTTCTTTTTAAAAAAAATTGTTTCATTTTCTAGTAAAAATTTTGGGCTTGACACTTGGTATGGAGAAGTGTCATTCCCATGATTCTACACCAGAAATCCCAACAATTTTTTTTTTAAACAAGTATTAAGCTAACACATAACTCTAAGAGCTAAAAGTGTAGCATGTTGCATGTTGAGAGTTACACACCCTTAAGGAGATAATTGCTTATATCTTATCAAATTGAACTTACCAAGATATTAAAAACTATCTCATTCTAGTAAGATAATTATGAGATTAAACCCACAATATCTAAGACTTGCTCTCCACCCAACTGTAATTGCGTCATGGAGCCTCGTGGGCTCTAGCCATACCCTTGAGCAAGAAATATATTAACCCCAATATGATGAATGGAGTCTTCTCAAATTTTATAAAGAGGATAGAAATAACATAACATCAAGTTACATGCACGTAGGCTCTCCACACACCATATTCACCAAAGATCCACACAACTTACTACCATCTTACAACAAAATAAATAAAGATGATGACATAAGGAAAAACTTATCTTTTTTGCTTGGATGAGGAAATAAAACTCTTCTACCATCCTTTCCTCTCCAACCCAAACTATCTTGAGAACCATCTCCTAAGAGGGAGGACTCCTTCCTTTTCTCTCCAATCTCCACCAGAATTCTCCAAAAGGAGAAGTGGGTAACACCCATTCATTCTTCCTCCCCAAGATATATAGGAGCTTCAAGTTCAAACCTTACCCTCTCTCCAAACTCGCCACCCCCTCACTATGAGAAATTTTCAAGGGTCAAATCATGTCCTTGGTGTCCTATTTCATGCCCACTTGACCCCTACCACTATGGTATAGACCCTAGGGGGTTTATTTTTGCATCTTAACCAAGGAAATTTCCCAACAATCCTCTTTAAAGACCCACTTAGGGTTCCATCCGAGTTTCACACTTAGATAAGGGTTCTTAGCCCCCTAGTCCCTCTTACACATAATCAATTATCTCTTTAATCTCAACCCTCACCTCTTTAATTTACCATCATATTAACTTTATTCATTTATAAGCCCCAAAAGGTTCAAACTTGTATACACAATAAGATTTCTTTTGATTTTCTCTCAAATGTTTTCCCTTCTTGTACTGGCACCCTTGCTTTCCTACACATTACCAATGCAATCATAAGTAACAATTTCATATCATATAAATTTTCTACTTGAATATCTTAAGATTTAGCTTTACAACAATTCCATTTAAAAATTTCAATTCATATTCCACAAACTACAAATGCATAACACCTTCTTAGTAGTGACAATAATGTAGAAATGAAATACAAGATTATTACCACACAATCACCCTATTTTTCACCTTCATTATATCTCACCATCATATTTAGGAAAACATATAACAAATTAGGTTTGGTATTAATCACATGTGAAGCGGGGTCTTACACAAGGTATAATTTTCAAAAGTCAGGTTCACCAGAATGAAACATCGAAAAATAGGTTTTTTTGAAAGGGGGGTTCACCAAAATTATAATAAATAGAC
>VDFB02385997.1:0-29661 GCA_007258455.2 Sequoia sempervirens | reverse complement strand
AGCAGATCTTCAAACATGAAGAAATCCATAGCAAAATCATAACACCACTTTGTACACCAAAACACCTCTACAACACACTGTTTCCTTTTTCTATTCAAATTTTCTCAAAAGCACTTGGAAACCAAGGACAAAAGCACATTCTTATCATCTTCAACACTTCCTTATCATCAAAAAACTAACAACATCTATAAATAGAAGCTTATCAAAGCAACACTAGAGGTTGACACTAATAGCACTTACTAATGACAACATAATGAAACTAATCAAAGCATCATCACTACTTCTCAACCATTACCAACTAACATCAATGACAATGCAAACATAATCCTGATGACATCAATGACAACACCAACTTCTCATGCTTTCAAAATAGCTTTCTAGATACTAAATAGTGTGACACAATGTCCTAGGGTTTCTTCAAAATATTTCAAAATGAAATGCAAAGAAGGGATAGGATACCCTCACAAGTTCTGGAATGATATAAGAATGAAATTAATTTTATGGTAGATAAAGACAATTTCCACATAGAGGCAGTTGATCCAAGAACCTCATTGATAACAAAGTTTCCCTATAAGGTCTTTGGACCTAACTAGGTTGCATATGCTGACATTTTTCTCAACAAACCTAAGGATCTCATTGTTGAGAGTTTTGGGACATATGATGAAATAACCAGCAAGAAAATCAAGAAAAAGGTAGAAGAAAAGGTCAAGAAGAGTGTGGGGAAGATGGTGTTTGAGTTGAAAAATGTGTTTGTCTCTTAAGCCACTGTACTGTTACACTAAGTCCTAGAAGTACAAGTAGGTCTACCTCTACCACTGCCATAGCTTCCAAACCTACTCAATCACCTCCTAGAAGAAGGGTTTCCACTAAAGTATTGGTATAAACTAAGTCTGTAAAAAGGAAGAAACCAAGACCTAAATAGATAGAAAAAAGGGGGGAGATTAATCTAGTGAATTTGGATAATGATGAGGAAGATGAAGAAGAAATGAAATCCTATGTATTGAGGAGAAGAAAGAAGAGAACAATACAAGGAGAAGAAGAAGAAACATCTAAAGAAGGAGAAAAGGAAGAAGTAAAGAAAACAAAGAAGGCTCCTTCGTAAACACCTTAACATGAACCTCCATAGCTTGAGGCTACTATCAATGCAATTGTATAGCATGATGCATTGAAAGAAGTTGTTGCCCTTTATGATGAGATGTACCCTATTGGTAACACCAAAATTGAAAAGACAATAGTTATGTATATGAATATCTTTAATGTGGCTCTACATGAAATCAATGATCAACTTCTAACAAGTCTGGAATATGTACTAAGTAAAAAAAGGAGTTAAGCTATTGTAGAAGAAGCTAAGATGAGGAAACAAGAATTAGAGAAGGTTGGTATATCTATTTCTCATTAATAAAGGGTCAAATTATCTCAATATCAAGCACAAGAATTCAGGATCAAACAATGGATATGCATTCTAATGGTTAAAGATAAAGAATAGATAGAAAGGATGGAGAAAGAAACAAAAGAAAAGATAGCCAAAATTCTTGAAGAAATGAAGAAGGCTAAGGTGACTATTGATTCAAAAGTACCTCCATAATAAATGATATTGAAATAAGTGCACAAAAGCCTCTAGATGAACAAGAAACTTAAAATATGCCTCTTTCATAAAATACAAATAGGAAAAGTATATCAAGTCAGCAAGAAGTACAAGGAACCTCCAGAATTCAAGAAGAAGAAGGTGTCTTTGGTGTGCACAAAAATCAAGAAGTCCCTGGTATAAAAATGGGAGAAGAATAAGAGAAAGAAGAGGGAAAAAAGAAAGAGAAAAATAATAAATAGAATAAGGAGATTGCTCCTCCAGAGAATACTGGTGCACAAGGAGCATAAGATCAAGGTGAAGTGAGTATATTTTCTCTAGGAAACACTACTAGTAAGGAACATAATATTCTCCATCCAAAAAATTCAATAAGTGATGAACAAAAGAAAGAGAATTTTCAAGATGCAAAAGAAAAGATAGTTGAGAAGCAAGATGCTTTTGTGGATATGGGTCAGGGATCTTCATCCTTAAATTCTTTCAAGGATCTACTAGGGATGTAGATGCAGTTTCAACTTGTGGTCACACCCCAACTTCTATAAATACCTACCCATGAAGAGAAAGTTGACTTGTCAAACATTTCCCCCCTTCACAAGTTATAGCTTGGAGATATTTTGCATGCTTTCGCAAGGAAGGAGATTCTACAAGAACACATGAAGAAGAGTGGATTGATTGATGATGTTTAGAAGATCATTCAAGAAGTTTTACTGATCTTATCCAAAATCATTGGTTATCTAGAATGTTGCATTATCGAAACCAAACAAGGTGGCTTAAATGAAATGTCTCACTCCTTAAAACAAGAACAATATTTGGAAAAAATATGAAACACTTCTTAGTGGACAAAAAGGTCTAAATAGTTGTTGACTCGTTTGGTCTAGTTTAGTCTTATCTTATCTGATTTATCTTATGTCATATTCCTAAAGCTACTCAATGATATCCACAAGTTATTAGAGTAGAGATGGTGGATTATGGCATTTCTTTCTATTAATTTGTGCTTGTGGTTTGTCTTGGTAACACAACTAGGGAAACTAAGGTCCTTGTGTCTGATTGAGATTTTGTCTAGTACAATCAAGACATCCTATACAAGGCAAAGGTCAACTAATGCTTTCTTGTAGTAGGATTAACATGTTCTCTAGTTATTTCCTCACATATTCCAACAAGGTTCTATTGTCACTAATTTGGATCAGTGTACTTCTTGTCTAATGTGTCTAAATCTTTGAGAAATGGAATACTAATGTCACCAAGGTTTGTCTCAACTTGGTGTACACTATCCACTTGTCTATATATCAAAATATTTTAAGCAAATAGAAACAAAAGATACCTTTGTAATTCATGCTTAGGTGTGCATACATCTACTTGTTCCACATACAAAATGCTCAATAATGACAACACATGCACTGCTAAAATCTCAAGTAATCAATCAATACATAAATGGTGATTTGGATGAACAATCTATCTAAATGGTTCTTCACTCCTTACTAACTATTTCTTTGTACTAACATTTCTTATGATGATCTCACAGTCATCTTAGTGGTGTGCTATGACACACAAAAGAAAATATATGAGTTGCATCATCATGCATCCATAATCATGTTAGAAAATCATATCTCATGTGCATATAGGTCATACATATTGCATCAAAAATACAAAAAGATAGATAAATTTTCATCACATGTTAGAATCATCATCCATATAGCATCATATCAAATATGGCATAACATGTATGGAACATATAATATCATCATGCATATAGATCATAGAAACATCATAGGTCACATCATAGATCATAAACATTAAATATCCATACATCCATGCATGCATATAAGCATAAATCAGTATGCATACATCAATGTGTGCATCCATCCAATACATAAACATAAACATAACAAAATGCATCCATAAGAATCCATCATATAGAAACATGCATACATCTAACATATCATGTAATTACCTTCAAAAATTATTTTATCTCATATATATCCAAAAAATAATGTCATAGTATAAAATCATGATACTGTCAAAAAAGTGGAGCTTGTGGGCTCAATAAAAAATATACATGTATATATACAAAAAATAGGCCTAGCCTGTGCTACCCCTATCCCTTGAAGATGAATGAGTGGAGGGAGGTCTATCCTGTCTCTACCCTTATCCTAATGGCCTTTGATGCTCCTTGTAAGAATGGTGTGGTGATTGGTATGGGGATCTCCTTGGCTGGGATACCCCTCTGATGTTATGTGATCGGCGTGAGTGGGATTGACTTTGACTCTCTCGGTAATTGGGTTCCCTCTCATTTGTTATCACTACATTATCATATAAATATTTGTAATAGTGTACCTCATTGTTGGCCTAATACAACAAAATCGAAAGCACCCTCACTGACTATAAAAATAAAATCTAGTGACCACTACTCAACCCATTGTGCTTGGATCACTGCCATGTCATGTTCAACAGTCAACTAAGCAACTTTCCCCTATAATGATGGCATCTGGGTAACCTGTTCCTATAATTCTTGAACTTGCACTTGTAGCTCCTAGATCTATGTCTAGGGCCCTTGTCTTGTATCCTTGACATCCTCCTCCATAATATCTTGGATCACATCCATGATGAGCACATCCTCTAAATCCTCCATCATGGCCATATCCCGAGTGGCCTCCTCCTCTATCGCGGTGATATCATCATCCACCTCCTCCACCTTGACCTCCCCCACATCCAACTTCATCTCAACATCCACCTCCTCCACCCTAACCTCCTCCACCCAGACCTCTTGCTACGCAAGGACCACCTACTCTCCCTCCTCATGAATAGGAGGTAATCATCTCAACATCTGAGGTGGAATCCCACCTCTATCTCCTCGACCTTTGTCTCCTCTACCTCTATCACCCCTACCTCTATCTCTTCTCCCACCATCCCCCTATCCTCCACCACCCCCATCATCACCACCATCCCCCCATCCACCACCTTGATCATGATCATCTCCTCTCCCCAGCCTCTCCCTCACAATCAACCATGAGGACATGTACCAATCCTCTCCATAGGAGTAGAAACATCTAGATCTTTCAGTGGTGTAGGAATGTGTTGCAACCACCATGCATCATACTCTACTATGGTCCCTAGATATTTCACCTCCGTAGGGGCACCCCACTCAACTAGTTGCAACTAATTTATCTCTTGGGTTGCAACCTACACACTGATCATAGGTCCCCACTCAAGAACCTCCCAAGAAGACTAGGAAAACTCTATAATACCAACGAGAACTCCACGTCCCTCCCTGAACTATCTGAGCAGGCGCTCAGACAACTAGCACTCTATGATTTGTTAAGTCTACACTATCTAACCAATCAAGTATTGATTATGTCGGTAATATGGCAGATGCTCACCATCGTCCTCCCAATGAATGCATTGATGGTATGGCCTCCAAGTAAAAGAATCAAGAATATCAATAGCATGTCTCCAGTATCCTACATCACCAACCCATGTTTGTGTGAATGTGCCTCCATACAAATATACATAAGGAAGTCTTGGTAGTAGATCTCTCAACTGGCAGTCGAACAATAGAAATATGCTCCCAATCCCACACCATGAGCAAAGTGCTACCATGGCTAATAGACTGAGCCTCTCTATACACTACATCGTACAACTAGAAGTATAGCATAAAAATCATGCAGGGTCCCCAAGAATATGTTGTGGCCTACTCCATCCTACCTACTAGCATTTTTCCCCATCCAATAGGGAATCTATGTCCTCGATGGTCAACAATAATGCCTTTAATGACATTGTAGATCACAACTGAGTTTTTCATATCTATTATCAAGTGTATCCCAATGGATCTCATGATCCTCTACACCAAGAACAACTACATCATTAGTATAAAAACACCTTTGAATAGTAGCTATACCATGCACTAGATCATAAACAACATGCTCCCCATGGATTGGAAGCTGAAGTATACACCAAACATCCTCAAGAGTAACAATGGCCTCTCTTGTGGGTAAATGAAAAGAACTAGTCTTAGAGTACCATCTCTCCTCCATAGTAGTAAATAGACCTCAGTTAGCCTAGATCATGAGCATGAATGTGACATGATATAACCTTGTGGTAATGGAAAAAGTATCCCTCTAAATTTTTGCACTTGTTTGGGCTCTCCCTATTAAATTGAACTCAATGTTGCCTTGATTTAGTGTTGTAATGCATTTAACACCTTCACATTAGGTCTCGGGCCCTTGTAAACTAAATGGACTTATTTGTGCCTTATTTAAGGTGTTGTAAAGTGTATCCTAACACTTTTGCACTAATCTAGGGTTTTGATTATTAATTGGGCTTCTTTACATTGGGAAATTTTGGTCATCTCAGAAAGAAACATCTAAGAAAAGTTATACCTTTGGTAATTTTAATTTCATTAGATTCCCTCAAAGACACAAACTACTATGCCACAAAGTAGAATCAGACATAGTTCATTTCCCACATTGAACCTTAGAGAAAAATTAATGCTAATTAAACCAGTTCTAAACAACACCATTAAACAGATTCAATCAACACAAAACCATTAAACATGAAAGATGAAACAGATAATAGGAACACACTAATTTACGTGGGGAAAACCCTTTTAGGTAAAACCCCACACCCAAAGGCCTAGATTGCCATTGTATTATCCAAAGAAAAAAATATAGTTACAATACAACATCTCGCTTACTACCTTTATAGGAGAGATTTACATCTTGTTCCATTCTCGAGAGAATTCACAACAAGTAACCATGCATTTCTCTCCTGCTACTCATTCTACTGTAAACCACACATTGGCATTTGTGTTCTACTTCTTTAATCATTCCGTGAAACCCTATAGCCAAACAATGACTACAAGGACCACACTGGCACCAATGACACATTAAAATTAAAATGGAACACTGACACACCATTGCCTGGCCACCACTGGCCTCACATCTACCACATGTGATAGCTCATAGACTCTCGTTGATAATGTCATCTCCCACTTGCAAGTCCTTACCACCATACAATTCGCTACTCCATCGAACCATCAAGGGGACTCAAGATAGAGTCCCACTAACGACACGAAGTCCTACAGATGAGTCCAAGGAAAGACACCAGGCTATCATAAAGACTTCTTGGAGATTCCCACTGACATGAATAACTCTTGCCAATAGAAACACAATGCTAGAGGAAACTGTTAGTGCCAAACTGTGGAGGTCATCAAAGCATCGAGGGGACTAAGAATAACGTCCCACCAATATGAGGAATTCAAGCCGATAAGAGATAGAAAGAAGACTTCAAGGAGTATATCAAGCCAATAATTTAAGGCACAAATCTTGACATGCTCCCACTTGATGAAGAACTTATTGGCTTCTCCCAATCAAAGATAAAATTCCCTATCTCCAAGATATATGCAACAACATTCAAAATGTTCACCATCTCTAGCAACTGTTTTAACCATCCTCCAAAGGAAAGGAACTCACCATGGTGTATATGCACCAGTCTAAAAAGAAGACCATCTCCAGGCCCAACTTATAGCAATGATTATAGCTCACTGCCACCACTCCACTATGCTCATAGCTTGTACAAAAGCACCAACTTCAAAGCCCCAAACATAACACAATCGTGAAGCTATCCTCCAAAAACAAGATAGAACGCCAGCTAGAACAACAACCAGAAAATAGATTACTCCCATCCAACTAATCAACCCACACAACTGAAAATGGCACCCACAACACATGCTAACCATCTAGTCTCTCATACCTTAAAGGTATCCACATTATTATTTACTCATGCCAGAAACACAACCAACCCATCAACTGCAGATACAAGCTCCATGTATAAACCAATCAAAGAAGACCAAACACGTCCAGGAACTCCCACTGCATGGGTAATGCCAAATCTGAAAGAATAAGGCATAACGATTCTACCAATAGCATAACATAGAGAGTGTAAACATGTAGTTTCAAGGAACCATCCATAATGATATGCAAAACTCATAAATACAGATCTCACAACAAGTCTTCACAACTCTCCCAAGTTCTCCACACCCAACAAAGGAAAAAGATTAAGAACCTTCATGTCATCACCCAAGAACACGAGTGAAAAAGCATGACCACAAGCTAGTGATCACTACAACTCCGACCAAATCTCAAACCAATGTAATGTGAAACCATACATCCAAGAAGACAACCAAGACCAAAGAGAGCACCTCTACACATCATGAACCTGTAGAAAATCCTCCTACATACACCTCTAAATGCCAACTATGTCAAGTATGATCTCCTTAAAAACCCAAAGTGAAAATCCTTAACAACACCCAACCGTTCAATCTCCAAGATCAAACACAACATATATATCATGTAATCAACATGGATGTAAACCTCTCAAAGAAGATCAAACTATTTCATATCCCATTTTAGGAAATACACCCAATGCATCTCCTAAACTCAACATCAATGAATGTAATCACAATGCATAAGGAGATAACCATGCTATCCATATCTCACAATGAATCCTTCAAAATCATCTAATAGCAATTCAAGATCCATATCCATGAAAGAAAGCATAAAACACCTGAGAGAAACAATGGGAAATATCTCTCAAGTGATAAATTGTCGAATAGACCAAGAGTGGGGAATGAGAATGCCCCCCCAAGGTAACCAAGTCATCATGACTTCTCTAAGAGAAATATCCTCATTGGTCTATGTTGAACTCACATCCAACCAAGGTGTGGGCTCCATGGACTTTCTGCTAAAATCTTCATTAGGAGTAACCATCAACAAACACTTCTCTTATCTCAATAGAATTACAACCTCGCCTTATTCTTCATATATCCATGAGCACCTATAAACAATTATTTCATACTAAACTCTAGTCTACATCACTGCATTATCATGAAGTTCTCAAGCATATGACCAATGTACCCAAAACACAGAGAATTACTAGACCATTGTCAAAGCTCTAATCATTTGAATTAGGAACTTATCATGACATCATGATCTACACATCCCCCTTAGGAGATACCATGCTTCAAGTGACCTTACATGGTCTCAAAAGAAATTCCTCATGCCAAAACTCTAATGCACAAGCAAAAGTATAACATGACATGAAACAACTCTAAACCAACATCACCTATCAAGCACCTCTAACACCTTAATCAAAGACTCCAAGAGTCTTCCATGGCTCTAAGATGATACACATCTTCAAATAGTGTCCATGCAAATCCCAAATAACCCTTCTACAACAACAAGATCTAAGAGCTCCTCCTAGTAACATCTGCAACACTAAAGAAGACCATCCATCACCAAGTGATGAATACACATTCACTGCTAAAGCTCCCATTAAACTGTGACACCTAATCCCTTCAAGCATCATGACCTAACATCTGCTAATCTGAAAAACCTCCAGGTCCACTCAACAACATGTCCATCTGACAATAGTACCAAGTAGCACCAAGATCTCCAAACCAAGCAAATAAAACCATCAGTGTCAAAAGCTTACACAAACTAGTGTACCCGAGCTATTCATGACATCGTGATACACATGCTACAAATCCCCATAACTGAATATTCAGGTACTCAACACCATCCATCCTCTCATCTCAAAGCAACCAAACCAATGCACAAGTGACCACAAACAAGGCCAGCTAACAAGTCTACACAAACACTTAATCAACCTCATGGACATAGATAGTCCACTTCCAAGTTATCTCACTATATCCAATGGGTAGCTAATCCACCAACTGAATAACTTGTAGATCACAAACATCAAACATGCAAACCCATCATCACACTGGAAACTGCAACACTGAGATCTCAAAGAGAATTTACCATGTAGACAACATGACTCAAACACCGGATTAAGCTCAAACCTGATTTTCTAATCATGTCCACAATGAGCAACATAGTCTAGGAAACCACCAAGCATCACCACAAGAATGTTGAGTGATAATCCACATACCAACACTCTCATGCAAAGACAGAATCACAACTTCTCTTACCATGCACAAAGCATGCATGCAGAATTGCAACTATCTCATTCAGTCACACCCCAAAAGCCAGGGCCTAGAA
Source organism: Sequoia sempervirens (assembly GCA_007258455.2). Taxonomy (NCBI): domain Eukaryota; kingdom Viridiplantae; phylum Streptophyta; class Pinopsida; order Cupressales; family Cupressaceae; genus Sequoia; species Sequoia sempervirens. Next base: position 20,022 of record VDFB02385997.1, on the reverse strand, counting down.
AAATAGCTTTAAATGCAACTCCACATAACCACAAGTGTTTTTTTCTTGATCATGTAAAACCTGCAAAACCACTATTTTTTAGAACACCCATATCCACTTCACATCTAAACAACTCAAAATTTTGAACACCATAATGGTTAAACTAGAAAATGGATTGTCATGAATGAGCATCACCATAGATTTTTAAGAAAACCTATAAAAAACTCTCAAATACAGAAGCACAAGTTTGAACCATGCAGGTACAAATTATCCATGAGAGGAAAAGGTAATCAAAGACTCCAAGCCCATTTCAGGCCAACTCCTCAACCACCAATATGTACATGCATCTAAGTAGCTATTGCAGAATATTTCAAATCATCCAATGATCAACTCCATAGCCTTCATGCAATCGGGGTACTGCTGAAACTATGCCTTCCAATACCAAGACAAAACCCCTAGAATAAGCATATTTCTCCATAGTTGTGAAACAACCCAAGCTTCTTCATACGAATAGGGAGTTCAACACATAGGAACCCAATATGAAAAATTTTCCTGCAACATAGCCATGAAGCTAAATATTCCACCCCATGTATCAAGGTTATACCATTTCCAACTCACGAGCTTCAGGTTACATCATTTCAATATGACCAACTCAGGTTTCTCCATCTTCCATACTGTGTGTTGTCTCTTGGAACTCAAACAAAAGAGCAAGAATTTCTACTCACCAAAGGATCAATCCATCAGTTGATTCCTTCATATTTCCTCAAGGCTTCCACACTAAGAAATCTTCATAGAAGGAATACCTAGAACCAGAAACACCAGGAATTCTTACATGCATCAACATGCAAGCACATGCAAGCCACATGTGAGTCCATGCAAGTACATGCAGCTCACAAACCTACACATGCAAGCAAAGAGAAAATCCCAGAAGAAGGCTTTGATACCACTTGCAAGGAAATTTTGGTCATCTCAGAGAGAAACATCCAAGAACAATTGTGCCTTCAGTAATTTTAATTTCATCAGATTGCCTCAAAGACACAAACTACTATGTCATAAAGCGGAATCAAACATAGTTCATTTCCCACATTGAACCTTACAAAAAACTTAATGCTAATTAAACAAGTTCAAAACAACACCATTAAACATATTCAATCGCATAGAACCATTAAACATGAAACATGAAATAGACAATAGAAACACACATATTCACGTGGGGAAAACCCTTTCGAGTAAAAAACCCCACATTCCAAAGGCCCAAATCGCCATTGTATTATTCAACAACAAAATATAGTTACAATACAATATCAAGCTCATTATCTTTACAAGAGATTTGCATCTTGTTTCATTCTGGAGAGAATCTAATAGTATAACCCTATTTTATTTCCCTCTCCCCTTAGCTACTCGACCTGTTGGCTAGTCTGGAAACCACACAATGACTTTTTTTATGCTCTTAATCATTCTAGGAAACCCTAACTGCAACAAATGAACAACCATAAGCAACTTAACCATTAGAGATATGCAACCAATCACCGCTTTCCAGCTAATCATCAATCGGGTCCCAATGAGACATTCTACACAAGTCAATTATTCAGCCATCGTCATATCAAGGAGACAAACTTTAAAGTCTCACCGAAGTAGTCACGTCCCATTGATGAAGCACCAATCGCTAAGTCACTTAAAACATGAAATTCAGAACCTCATGTTGGAGGTTGCAAAGTTCTCAAAACCTATGACATGTTGATATACTGTACACTGCCTACACCATCAACCTATTGGAGTGACACTCACAAAGGTTCCACCAATACAAGCATATCCTACCGATGAACCATTCCATTATTCCATCGGTGGGACAAGCTTCAGTGTCTTTCCGAAGACACAAGTTCCCACCAATGAGGATCCAATGTTATGTATCAGGTTGTCGATGTGAAAGCTCATAGACTCCCATTGACGATGTCATCTCCCACCGAAAAGTCTTTACTGCCACACAAGTCACTACTCCATCAGACCATCAGAGGGACTCAAGATAGAGACCCACCAATGACACGAAGTCCTACCGACGAGTGACCAAGGAAAGGCATCAGACTATCACAAAGACTTCTTGGAGACTCTTGCCGACGTGACTAACTCCCACCAATAGAAACACAATGCCAAAGGAGACTGTAAGCGCTAAACTATAGAGGTCATCAAAGCATCGGGGGGACTAAGAACAAGGTCATGTTGATATGAGGAAGTTAGGCCGATAAGAGATAGAAACAAGACATCAAGGAGTATATCAAGCCAATAATTTGAGGCACAAATCCCAACACTTTATGCCTTATTTGGCCTTATTTTGCATCCATAATCCTTATTTAATACATCTTTTCAAGGATAATCTCAACATAAACCAATATCCAATCATAATTCAGGTGTTTTTAGATTGTATGGCCCAAATTTAGTGATCTAGAGCTCATACACCACCTTGGGTGTATGAGTCCCACCTAAGTTTCGGGGCCCTGATCTGGATTTCACATGAATCTAATCATTTCTTAAAAAATGTGTCCCAAGCTTAGCCTAATGGGACTCATACGCCACTTTTGTTGTATGAGTCTCGCTTAGCTTAGACCTAATTTAAATTCAAATTCTTGGTAGGGTTTTATTCTCCTAGATCTGATGTCAGCTTGTAGTGTTGTAATTTTGAGAAATTTGGCATAAAAAGGTATAAACACAAGGTTATTTCACATATTTTCTCCTAGAAAGTTTCATGAGCAAGTGTGACCTAAGCATTAAAGCATTTTAGCATTCAAGAGCTGATTATCAAGCATTTTGGAGCATTATTCAAGTATCAAGCATCATGTCAAAGTTATCAAGCATCATGTTTGTTTTTGAGCTAACATTTGTGATGTAGGGTTTTATGATTCAAGCAAGCATTGAATTCAAGATATACAACATTCAAGTAAGAGTCAAGGCCCAAATTCATGCTAGCCACCTTAGACATGTTTACAACACTTGTTTCTAGGGTTTGGTGAGTTGTAATATATCATTTTCTTCATTCATCATTCCTCCTTTCCATTTCCTTTCCACCAACAAAAAAAAAAAAATTCCTTCTCTTTGGTGTGTGATTTGTAGGTCTAGGTTGAAGGCACATTGAAGATAAATATCAAAAAGAAGTTGTCAAGTGTGCAAAGTTGTCACCTTGTTTAGAAGATTAGTAAAGGACATCTACAAAGAAGAATTTGATAGTTCAAATCTGGAAATCAAGTTGAGAAGATAGAGTAGAGATTGAAGAGAAAATTCAGATCTTAATTTTTTGAAAAAGCTAAGCTAGACTGGTACGCCACTTCTCACGTATGAGTCCTAGTATAGCCACTTTTCCATATTTTTGAAGATCCAGACATGTCATCACCAGATTCATGTTTCAGCCCAAAAACCCTAGTCTAGGACTAATACACCCAACCTAGCATATGATTCCTAGCACGTGCATTAAATTCAAAATTTAGATCTTCATTCAAGCTACTACATGTCTCCAAAAGCACCTCTCTGATTTCTTAGTTTTCTATTCTATTTTGCATTCATTTCTAGGTCATTTATTGTAGTCTTGTATATCATTAAGTTTCATAATTATATCTTGCATGTTACTAGTCTTTCCAAGTCCTATCTTGGTGGTGAACCCTTCTTTAGTCATTAATCATACCCTAAGACAACCTTTAGCATATCTCAAGATTCCTCTCATTTTATCCTTGGATTGAGATTTCTAGGGTTTCCTTGAGTGAAACAAGAGTGAAATAGGAGGAGCCCTACCCTTGTGCTCTATCTCCTAAAATATTAGATCCCCCTATTTTTGTTGTTTCAAACCCCAAGGCATCTAGAACATCCATCTCCTCCTCACTTAGACGATCTCATAACCTAAATGAAGAAGGTCAGCTCTCTCAAGTATAAATTAGAGGAAATCTCAACTACGTTCACAAGAAAATCACATTACATCAATTAGGATGCCTAAATGAATCTATTAGACTTTTTACACAAAGAAAAATTTATCAAAAACTGACTCAATTTTTTTGACAGTCAAATGCATTGTACCTTTCAATAAATGTGGCTTACCAATGTGTCATACATTACAATTGTGAGCAAGCTAAACACATGTGGGGCACTGTCAAACAGATGTGTCACCACGACACACTTGTGAGCAGCCTAATAATGGAAGCGATATTTAGCAATTGTGACACACTGCACACATGTGGTGCACCCACTAACAAATGCAATGAACCCAACTACATTTGCGGTGCAAAAACTGCACCACATCTGTTTGGTCATTTTTGACCCCTAAAATCTACTAAAAAATGAAAAAAATTAAAGTAGGAAAGGGTTACATACCGCACTACCCGATCCCTCGAGCCGTCAAAAGGTCCAAACTCAATAGTCATGATGCGAGGCAACTAGAACATGCGACATCTCTCTGAGGCTCCGCAACAAAATCTCCACTCAAAGCTATAAAACTTCTAAAAACTAAATGTAAAAATGACTATTTTTGACCCCCCCTAGGGCCTATTTATAGGCCTTGGGTGGCATTTTGGACCCCCCTTTATAACTGGGTGCATCGACTTTGAGCTTCAAATGAAAAAATGAACACCTCAAATATCCTAAAATCAAAATCGTTTACTACCAACATATAATTACAACTATAAAATTAAATTTGTCGAAACAATTTCCCAAAAGAAAAATTCAAAAATTTGCAAATTTTTCCGAGGGGGTGCCATCCTATCTCGTCATCACCGAGGCATACTAAGGCAACTCCTAAGCATGATTTTTTATGTTTTCTTTGACACAGTGCTATAAAAATGCATTGTATCAAAGAGGGGCAAATGTAGATACCCAAAATTGTCCTAGTCTATGAGTAACACCTTTTACTAATTTTCACCTTTTTTCCCTAATTATTAGATAATACCTTATTAGTTAATTATTATCAAAAATCATTTTCTACTATTAATTAAGTGAATTTGAATTATTTAATTAATTCATTCTAACTCACCTTTTCTGACTAATTAAATAAATCTTATTTATTTAATTATGTCCTAATTATCATTAATCTTCTTGATTAATTATATGAACCATATTTATTTAATTTTGTCATTAATAACACTTATTCTTCTATTTTAATTAAACAGTTATCTTTAATTGCTTAATTAACATTCAACACCCTTCTTAAAATAAATAATTGTCATTAATTATTTAATTAACCACTTTCCCACTTCTAGATTAAATAATTAAATTAATTATTTAATTTCCCTATTTCATCTCCAACATTATCTATTAATAAATAAGCATGTACTTATTAATTAATATTCACTTACATGTTCCTCCAATGATTAATTAATTAGTATCCTCTCATATATCAACTAATCAATCAATTCCACTGATTATTCAATCAAATCCATTGACTAATAAATCAATCTCATTGATTAATCAATCAAATTCCATTGATTGACCAATCAATTCCCTTGATTGAATCAATCAAGCCAGTTAACTCTCCAATATATTTCCTCTCAACAAACCTTGGCCATTGATCTTGATCTTTCATCTTTGAATCTAGATCGTTCATATGAATCAACCTTTTCTATAAAAGCAAGCTTTCATAGCATGTTGAGGGCTAACCATGAAACTTTGACATTTGCATCATTGTGAGAACATCACATACACTTGAAGCTTAAGGTGAAAGAGCATACCAATTTTTGAGAGCAAAAGAAAACTAAGAAGAACAATGAAAGTAATTCATGACAACACGGTAAAGGTGAAGGTATCATTTGTTTGAATCTGATTCTATCCATGTTGCATTTTTTATTGATTAAATTGGATCATATTGAGTATATGATTGTAGATTGTGGTTGTTTGCTTTGATTCCTATTATCAAGTTAATGATTGAATGTCAATTTTACGATTTGTAGATTGTAGGGACTTTATACGGAGTGTTTGTTCCAAGAATTACATAGATGAAAAAAAATTATGCAAGTCACAATCTTATTTGATTTTATTTTGGGGAAAGCTATGAATAGTTATATATCATTTAATATTAATTGCATTTGGAATTCAATAGTTTTAATGTGGTTTTAAAGACAAGAATAACTTTTGAAAAATAATATCACCTACCAAATTGATAGCATCTAGATTAATTGAAAGGATTTTACTTTCCTCACCATATATTTGTCTAAAGTAATTAAATTTGATAGGATTTAGTTTAGTTAAAAGGTTTTTTTTTATCATATATTTGTTTACCTTTTTTATTTAAAAGATTACGTATTATTTGGTTGGTTATTTTAGAAGATTAAGTCTTATTTCATCATATAATTTCAGAATAAATGATATAGAAAACACATTAATAATTTAGAGAAACATAAATAAGTTAAAGTAATAAATTTGAGGATATGAAAATATAATATAGTCTTCAATTTTTTGGACCATATCTAATGATTTTAAGGAAGTAGTTATGTGTAAGAGTTTTTAAAAAATCTAAAGAAATAAATTTCAAGAACCTTTTATAATAGTGGCTTCCTAAATTTTATGGGATCAATTAGTAGTAGAAATGTTAGGTGAAATTTTATAGGACACAGTGGTCCCATGATTTACTTAAAACTACAATATTTTATTCCAACATTTTATAATATCATATTCTAAATTATTGTGACGGGGAAATTTCCAACCACACCTTATAAACAACCATTAAATTTTGAAAACGAAAAACTAAAAGATCAAAAAAATAATGTAAAGTTAATTACATATAGATTGTTATTGGTTCAATTTTTAATATTTATACTGTGAATTAAAAAAATAAATGACTACAATAATCGATACCTACTAGCATTTCTAATTACTTATTATCATTTATACATTGATACATATTTTAATAACAAAAAATAATCACTATATATATTTGATAAAGAATATCAATTTACAACTAAAATTGTATTGTAATGAAGAGTCTTTCTAATTTAAAATTTGATATATTTTTTTGTCATTCCTTCTAAACAAAATGAATAGAAAAAAATAATTTAATTTAAAATTAAAAAGTAAACAAAACTGTATCCAACCAATTAACAACCTACCATTTTCTTTTAACATAATCAATAACAAATATCTGTCCCAATAAAATTTTATATAATTCATCACCTTGAACAACTCTAATAATCTCTTCAACTACCAAACATATATGTTATTGAAAATTAGATACCATATAAATGTGGGTGAGAATAAAATTATAGATAAAATCTCCCATCATACTAATCAAATCAAGGGAAGGTAATTTGTCTGTAACCAATTCTTTATTATGGTCTCTTATAAAACAAATATGATATTAAGGGGTAGTTTATGAATATAGAATTAAAAGTTCATTTGCTCTTATCGTAAAATTGAATTTTTTAAATATTAAATAAAATAATCATTATCCCTTAAAAAAGTGTTTGCACGGGGCCATCAATAATGAAATCTGTATTCTCTATGGTCAACGCTAACGACAAAAAAGCATATAATCTTTTTCCCGATATCTGCAATATTAAAATTATAATAAATTAATCTCTTATTTTTTTCTGCCTATTTCAATAAAAAATAATAATAATAATAAATTAATCTGATTAACTTGTAATATATGACGTAAAAAAGTGCAAGTACAATTGAATTAAGTTGTACTCTATCATTTAACTGTGCTTAGTTACAACCGCAAAAATCGTGACTGGTGGGACCCACGAGGGAAGTTTGACCGGTCAACCGATTATTTAGGGTGGGTTAAGATATGCTTTCGCGGGGACCAGACCACCGTTTCTAGTGTTGTAATTTCTTACATTATTAAAATCAAATTTTATACTACTAGCAATTGCATCTTGGTGTGCAATGGGTATGCCGAAGAGGTGTGGAAGGTCAATAAGGGAAAATTTTGATTTATTTTCTTTTGCATACATGTTTGCAATATACGAGATCAATTGATGGATCATTTAGAAAATGATTTTGTTAAAAATAATGATAGTAATAATATTATTAATTTTATTTTTATTTTGAATGTATTTACTATTATATTATTAATAATTGAGTTAGATATTAGGTTAGATTATATTTATATTAAAACTTATTGTATATATTTAAATCATATTATATGATGTAAATATTAAAGTATAGTGTAATATATAGTTCTCTTAAATTATATTATATTTATACTATATAATATTTTTTCTTGTGATCAGTAAAAGGGGATTTTTAGCCTCACCCACATCATGTGAGGCCACAAATTGGGACCTCTTCTTCAAAACATCACCCTAGTGCGTGCAAAAGATTCAAATTATACTATATAATATTATGTTATAGAAATATTAATTATATTATGTTATTATATTTTATTATAATATAAGAATTATATTATATATTAGATTATATTTGATTGATATTGTATTATATCATATTGGCAATTGAATGGGTTTGGATTATGGGTCAATTAAGGGTGGTATTCAGTAAGATTTATTCTTTACTTGTATTTAAGATAAGGGTTGAAAATAGTGTAGTTAATGTTAGGATTTGAAAGTTCAAATGTAGATGGTTATGAGAATGGAGAACAAAGGAGGTTGGGAAAAATGAAGAAGGAGATGGAGTTGAAATTATACAATCTTACTACTACATAACCACAAATTTACTTTAACTTTACACGTTTCGTCTTCCCTCCCTTTTTACTTTTCTTATGATTTTTTTTAAAAAATAGATAATAAAAAATAAATGAAAAATAGTTTATATTTTAAAATCCTAAGAAAAATTAATGATATAAATAAAATAAAAAATAGTTTATAGTTTAAAATCCTAAGACCACGTGCCTAAAAGAATAAGATAAAAAAAATTGAACACTACCTACTAAAAGATTAACTTACCTAAGGAGATGCATAATAAAATGTAGTTAGTGTGCTTAAAAGTATGCATAATAAAATGAGAATAATAATCGAATTATAATTCCTTATCATCTGATGTGAAGGACGAAGGATATATAAGTGAAAAATTTGGAAGACAAAGAGATCGATTAAAAAGGAATTGAAATATTTTTTGACGTCGGTTTCTACGTAAAAGAAGGCAATATCGGGAAATAAGCAATAGAAAGATCAAAAGCCGTCATTGGGGGAGAGTTGGTGCCGGGCGAGAATGGTGTACGATCAAAAAAAAAAATCCCAAGGTATCTAGCGGGGGAGACTTAAATGACATGAGACTTGACGTGAACAACAAATGTCCGAATGTCCGTAGTGAAAGACTCGCGTAAAAAACCGGTGAATGAAAAAAATAACGGGAAGGATGGCACGCCAATGGTACCACATCCAGCATGCGAATGGTACTAATGGTCGGAGAGAAAGTGGCGTACAGACAAAGCTTTTAACGCGATCGGTTTGATTGTTGGCGTCCATTTTTAAGCATTGCAAACCGTTGATGCAAAAAATGAGGTCGTCCATCTCAAATAAGGACGGGAAAACGGTAAATTAAAAAATGACGAAAAATATGCACGATTGAGATCGATTTAAGAACCTTGCCAGGTCTCTCGGGGATTGTGAACCATTGATGGGAAAAGTGAGCTTCAAAATCTCATATAGGACACGCCTTTGGCGTAAAAATACACAAACAACATTTAGAAAAGTTGATAGTTGACGTATTTAATTGTCTTATCGGAAGTTTTTTTTTTTTTTAAATTGATTTTTGAGTTTGACGGTCTTCCCTCATTATTAGTTCCTGTCGGAGGCAGGTATACTATGGATTCAACAAGTTCTATTAATTTGACACAAATCAACCAATGCAAGTAAAGTATTAAATTATGTTGACTTTTTTTCTAAAGTTTATATTTATTTCATTTTGTGTTAATATTAAACAAATCATTTTACTTCAATTCTATTGGATAATAGTCATGTATAGTAATATTTCTATGATGCAAGCATTTTGAATAATATTTGAATTTTTTTTCTCAATCATATACAAACACTATTCTTCAATAGTGTCTAACTATTGAAGAATAGTGTTTGTATACTATTGATGTAATATACTAATAAATGATGACCTTTCAAACCTTTCAAGTATTTTTCATTCACGTGGGAGGGTGTAGAAAATCTAAAAGAAGCCAAAACAATTTTCACCCTCCAACAATGGCATCTTTTCTTTGCTCGCATCTTATTCGGGCCGATTTCTCCAGAAAACTCCTTTAATGCTAGGGTTAAAGCACACCAGCACGGAGCAGCTCCCATTGTGACTATGCGTTTGCCATTCTTCATTTCTGAATTATTTTACAAAACACTCTTATATAGGACTTCTAAGAGTTCGTTATTTAGACTTAAATAAAGTTGGTCAAAATTACTAAAGTTTATATTTAACTTTTTTTAAATAATTATAAATAACATACTTATTTGTTTCATTATTTATAATTATAAAAATATAATGATTATGATTTTTAAAATAAATTTGGAGTTTTTTAAAATATAATTATTAATTCAATCTTATTGAATCATATTTTATTAATAATATTTGATAACAACTTATTGTTTATGAGATGAATGGTTCGCTTAGCACTCATTGTATTTAGATAATATTCAAAAAGGTGAAGTGTCAAGAATTTTGAGTAGTTTACCCATCTTGATATTACTCTAACTTAAGCATGCTTAACCATATAGTTTCCCCCAATATCAAACAAAATGGGGTTGCTACCCTATTTATGAAACTTTCAATGAAGTTTTGTGCGCTATAAATCATTCATTAGAGAACTCCTTATCTCATTCACTTTCAACAATGTGATGTTTTCTTGAGTATGTAAAATTATGTTACATTTTATCATAAACTCAATTGCATAGCTTTTGAAGCAATCTTATTGACCCATATATCATTAATGGTTCATAAAAACTAATCTTTCATGGGTATGAATGGGTTGCTTAGCACTCATTGCATCTAGGTGATCCTCCAACTTTGAGTAAAGTTGCAATATAGTGTTTGAAAAGTCGATGAACAAAATTTATTTTATCTTAAAAAACATACACATGTTATCACAATTTAATTTAACTCAAAAAACATACACATGTTATAAGGTAAACATAGTGATTGCATCCAAAGCTACAATGACTAACTTGACAACTTTTAGTAAATGTTAAACAATATTCAATTCATATAAGCAAATAACATAGAGAAAATTTCAACAACAATTGGGCAAGAAAATAGACACAATCAATTTCTATTGAATTAGTAGATTTTGGATCCACAAATGCCAAGAGCACTTATTTATAATGTTTACAAAATTATTGCATGAAAAATAAATAAAAATCTAAATACAACTTCTATCTTAAGAATAGATTGGTTGCATGCAAAGCAAACTTATTACCAAATTTAATCCATTCATATTAAATCTAAATTTGGGCAATCTAATGACATTTAACAACCTAACAATAGGCCTTCTAGAAGGCCATCTACAAATAGTCTTCTTAGAATGTGTTCATTTTCTACAATCAACAACAAAATGAGAATTTGAAAATGACCAACTACAAAGCATTAGCGATACACATTTACTATTAATCACATTTACTATTATCTAATAACAATTGCAATGTATAGACCAAAGTGGTCTACAAATAGACATTTTCTATATAACTTAAAATTATATGCATTTATACGCATATCTAATTATTATTACATGCAAAGATGACTAATACTTTAAACCTTTCTTAAACAAACATGATGTTACATATGTTACCGGTAGGAATCGGACGCAATGCGTCTCTTGTTAAATACCTACAAAATTTAGATAATTTTATTGTTGAGCTCCTTTTTACTTTATATTTGCTTATTATATTAAAACTTTTGTAGCAACTATAAGTGTGACCTCCCGGAAGGCCCAAGGTCCAGTGCTTCACCTCTGTGAGCATCACCTAGATGCAATGAGTGCTAAGTAGATTATTCATTATCATGAGAGATGGGTTCTTGTGAACCACTACTCATGAAACATGGGTCAATGAGTTTGACTCGTAAAACTACACGGTTGAATCCAGATAGCAATATCATAACTATAAGTGTATATTTCACTTTTCTTCTCACTCATTTTAGCATATATTTATAACAAATATAATTTCGATTCAAAGGATAAAACATTCTTTTTTATTGTAGGAACAATTTTTCACAATTCATGAATAATAGTAGCAAATATTTATGGATTTAACTGCGTATGGATTCAAGATAGCATACACAATTAATGCAGAAATATTTTCTACTATTATTTTTCATATGGGTAAGATCTATTATAGAGCACAACATTTATTCTACTTATATTCTACACCTTTTTGTCCTCTAGGATACTATTGTCTATTTTACAATACCATGCACGATGTTGTCCACTTGATCAATATTGTGTGTATTAGTGTTTTGTGCATTCAAGCTTGTCTTTTTTAAGATTTGGTTATAGAGGTAGTTACCCAAGATCAAGAAAGCTTAAAGAAAAACATAAAGGTGGTCAATATGATAGAATAAATTGTATTCTAATCAAAATATGGATTATAATGAGATTGATTAGATTGCTGATATAAGAGTAAGAGGTGGGGATATAAGATACATTGTTAAGAGATGTGAATGTACAACCATTATTGGGTAAAGGAAATGTAATCACATGTGGAAGTATGTTTCCACCAAAGAAGGGGAAAATGTGTTTGAAAGGGGGATGAGGAGAGTAAGGCTAGATGACTCCACTTGAAAGAAATAGAAAGGATAAAACCCCATGTGAGAATTTAAAACTCTCATAAAATAGAGGAGAGAATATAAACCCCCTTCAAAGTGTAGTCTCATGCATCAATGGTAGATGCTTGACACTAACTATTGAAGAAGGTCCAAGATTGAAAAACAATTTTATCACCTTAGAAAGAAAAAAACTCAATGGTCAATGCAAAAGATCCACCCATTTCTAATTTAAGGAATACAAGGAAAGTTCAAACTTAGAATATATATATTTAGAAGCTACTCAAATGTCACCATGTCAATGTCGAAAAGTGTCATAGTCATATTAGGAGTTCTAGACCTAGCTAAAGAAAGTGACAATCCAAAACCATGTGGAAACAAATATAGAACAAAAACCAAAGATGAAGGTAATGTCTCTAGAAACTATTCAAGCTTCTCCAAGTTGATGCCAAACTATGACAAAAGTTGATACGATGAATTAGGTAGCATGTACTTGATTCTTGAATATACAATAACCATAGATGTATGATGATCACCATAGGTAAGACAACTAGACTGATAAGAATTGGTACTTTTTCAAAAGGTTTCAACATAAACGATGACTACTTGTTAGATCTATGGACTCATGAATCATAGTAGAATCTATCACTATGGAAGCATGCATATATGGAAAAAAATAAGAGGGTCTTAATGTATCCTCGTGATAGTTGAAGAAGGAGATACGACTCCATGGGAGCTAACATCAAAAATTGATTGATATCCTCAATAGTGTCCTCCAATATGCAAGAAGGAACTCACAAAATAGATATTCAACATATGCTAAGTACTCATCCCCATGTACCACCTCTGGGAGACTATGAATACCTTGTTGAACTAAATCACTAGAAGTTGTGGTTGAAGCAATAATAGAATTTTATGGAGCAATCTAGGTGATGGTGGAGATGAGATCTTAATGACTATCATTGGACTACACTACTCATTCCATGATGTTGTTGTAAGGAAGCTAAGGTAGTGAAACAACTTCCTACACTAATCTTGAGAGGAGGATAATGCAAAACTTTACAAATCTTTGCAACAGTTACAAAAACTTAAACAAAAAAAAAAGCATAAATATAATGCATACCACAACACAATGATTTACGTGGGGAAAACCCTTTTGAGAGAAAAACCCCACACTCCAAAAAGTGGCCCAATATATTATTCAAAAATCACAAAGATTACAATATACTTATAGAGCAAGCTTTTCACAAGAGTATCACCAACCAGAGATCTAGAGGCAACATGATCGCTATCAGACTCTCATAATACATTACAATACCCAATCGTAATGAAATGCCCTCAAAAAATAGGGTTGCCTTCTAGGGCAAGTCAAGCCAACAAAATATCAACTATCAAATCTAAGACCTAATAAGAAAATATACATAAAATTTTTCTTTCAAGGGTGCACGGACCCCAAACCCCTCACAAGGGGTACTCCCTACACCCCCCCTAATAAGAAAATATACATAAAATTTGTCTTTCAAGGGTGCGCAACCCCTATACCCCTCACAGGGGGTCTTAATGTATCCTCGTGATAGAAGAAGGAGATACGACTCCATGGGAGCTAACATCAAAAATTGATTGATATCCTCAATAGTGTCCTCCAATATGCAAGAAGGAACTCACAAAATAGATACTCAACATATGCTAAGTACCCATCCCCATGTACCACCTCTGGAAGACTATGAATACCTTGTTGAACTAAATCACTAGAGTTGTGGTTGAAGCAATAATAGAATTTTATGGAGCAATCTAGGTGATGGTGGAGATGAGATCTTAATGACTATCATTGGACTACACTACTCATTCCATGGTGTTGTTGTAAGGAAGCTAAGGTAGTGAAACAACTTCCTACACTAATTTTGAGAGGAGGATAATGCAAAACTTTACAAATATTTGCAACAGTTACAAAAACTTAAACAAAAAAAAAGCATAAATATAATGCATACCACAACACAATGATTTACGTGGGGAAAACCCTTTTGAGAGAAAAACCCCACACTCCAAAAAGTGGCCCAATATATTATTCAAAAATCACAAAGATTACAATATACTTATAGAGCAAGCTTTTCACAAGAGTATCACCAACCAGAGATCTAGAGGCAACATGATCACGATCAGACTCTCATAATACATTACAATACCCAATCGTAATGCAATGCCCTCAAAAAATAGGGTTTCCTTCTAGGGCAAGTCAAGGCAACAAAATATCAACCATCAAATCTAAAACCTAATAAGAAAATATACATAAAATTTGTCTTTCAAGGGTGCATGGTCCCCCCCCCTACCCCCATGCTTACCTATCAACAATACCTTATGTAATTGCAAGGTTGAGACACATTTTCCCAATAGTTGTGTCCACACAAGATGACTATGTATGACCACCAAATATATTTTTCAATTTTGAATTTGAAGAATTTGGAAAACAAATATAGTTTTCTTGAAGAAGCAACATTAGTTCATCAATCTACTTCTAAAACAATCATTTTTTATCATATTTTTTCTTTTGATAATAAGCACAATTAATCCTACATGATTTAGAAGGCTTCAAAGAATGTGGAGAGAGACAAACCTTCTTGACAACATTCATCTATGTTGGACATGAGAAATATTCAGAGACGTCATGTGATCTTGGTAGAGATAGTAAGAGGAGAATCCTTTTGTAGGATACTCAAATGGAAATGAGATTATAAGATCTTCATGGTTAACTCCCCTAAGATTACTCGGTAATGAAACCAAAAAAACAAATGAACAACCATAAGATCACCCCCCTAAAATTACATAATCTCAAAACCCCCTACACAATATGATTTTGATACTTCATATTTAATGTAAAGTATAATTTCTTTTTCAAGTTAAATGAAAACCTACAACACAAGAAAGAAAAGTGAAATGTTTTTTTGGTTGTTTGGGGATTTTCCTTCAAGTCAAAACCCTTTGTTGGTATTTCTACCTCAACAACCTAGTTTTTGATGATTTTTGGAAATAAAGATGATAAATGCAAGAATTATGTTAAGTAGAATATGAGAGGACACTAGTAATAACATTATGCAATATAATAAATAAAATACGAAATGCTAATAAAATTCAAGAGGCAACAAAGAGCAATCATAAAACAAGAAGAGATAAGAGAAAAAGAAAAATAAACATTATCACTTTCAAAACCTTGTAGAAGCCAAGAAGGGATAATGTTGGTTTTGTTGAAGATGCTACCAAAATATACATGAATACAATAAGCATGAAATGAGAGTCTTGAACACATATAGAGAACACTAGTAAGTTACTTTAAAATAATGGAGAGAATGCACAATTTATTGATAGAGAGCTTGAGAGCTAGAGAGTTAAAATAATCTCTTCAAGGAACATAACTATCAGATACTAGAGGCATCATAAGGGTTAAAATGCCTAAAATAGTCATTAAATCATGAATTATAGTGGCACATCGATGCATAACACTCTTTTCCGAACAATTCAAACCAAACAAAGGTTCAACACATTTGGAAAATTATAAGGATTAAGAAAAACACAACAAAAAGGTGTTAACTCTTGACATCATGATAATGAAAGCTAAATTGCTAGAGTAAGTACAAGATACAACATCAAATATGTAATTTTTGACTTTACAATTTCCATATTGGGAGTATCAATCTTACTCATCACATTAATTGGTTTTTTTTCATATAGGTTAGATAATTCAATAGTTGTGGTTATTGAGAACCAAAATTACATTGGTGTATTTGTTTGATCAACACAAAAGAATTTAACCATGTCAATCATTATATTGGGAGGTTGAAAAGGATGTTAGCAAAAAGGTAAGTATGGGGCGCTTTTTTCTATTCTTGCACTTATGTCTTCTCTTTTCTTGTATTTGGGTGTCAAATAGATGGAATTTATCCTAAATTCTAGTTGTTCAAAGTTCTAGACGTTCAATTACACCCTTGCTATTAGATTTTTTATATTGAATTGTATTTTAAGTTTTTTAACTTAAAATATATTTCATTCGTTATCAAGTAGGTGTTCTTTGTAGTATTTTAAATTATGCCATATTTATTAATATTTAATTAAGTAGTTTTTAATTCAATTTTATTGACCCATAGTTCATAATTAATATTTCACAAGAACCCATATAAAAATAACTAGTCATAAAATATGGGTCAATGAGACTAACTCAAAAGCTACACAATTGAATCTTGATAAAATCTCACATTTATTTCATTTTATTCTTTGAACCTTTTGTTGGTTTGTTTTTATGATATCCAATTGGTTCTTAAAGTAAGCTAAGGAATAGCCAATTCTTAGGCTCAAATACTTTAAGGGGTTGGCCAACAAACATGAGATAGATCAGACACTTTTCTTCTTTGCACTTCAGGCTCTACAAAACCTAGGAGGGTAGTCCTTTACAATATCTAATAGAATTACACACAATTGGTATCAAGATATTCTTTAAAAAATGTTATCTCAGGACAGACCAAGAATTACAAATGAAAGCCACTTAACGAGCTAGATTCTTGGAGGTTTTATGCAATGTTGACTCTGAGAACATAAAATAATATTAAGAAATAAGTTACAATAGTAAGGGAAACATGATTTTCAAATTTGATGACCATGGATATGTAAGTAGAACTTATGTTTAGATTGGTGCCTTAAACCTAGGCCACAAAGTCAAAGAGAAATGCACTTAGATCCTAAATTACACACTTGAACCAAATTTTGTGAAAGCTTATATATCAATGGCTTACAATGATATCTTTTAGAATTTACAATCAACTCTTCTTAGCAATCCATCTATACATTCAAAACCCTCGAGATTTATAATACAACAATTTAATATAGTACTTGAATAGAAGTTATAGAAGAAACATTCATATGCAAAAAAATTGTAATGATGAACATAAATGATCCTTCATAATTTGTATTCATAAGTAAAACAAAGTATACAATTTAGGAGACAATTGATTGTGAAATTATCATAATATGCTCATATACAAAAGTAGTATTGTTATACAAAATTAACAATTACTTTCATAAAATTCTTCTTTGGAAAACTTAGATCAGATTGATATAGACTTATAACATAGACTCTTTGTTTACAAAAATCCATGATCCTTATCAAATGGCCTTGAATTCCCTTTTATAAAATCAAGGGAGCAACAAGCTTTAGGCCATGGATAAATGTCACATTTTCATTTGACAATCTTATCCTAGGATCGAACAAAAACAAGTACAACTTTGTTAAAGACAAGAAAGGAACCCTCACTATATGAGATAATAGTTGTAGCAGTTGTTGAAGGAGATATTTCTGATTTAGCAATGATGAAGCAACATGGAGAAGATGAATCATGACTCTGTTATTATTCTCCATCCATTTTGAGCATATGTTCCTCCTAGAAACTGTCAGGGCTGATGTTGATCAAGCCACAAAAGATAAAAGGATGGAAAAATTGTAGAGATACTTACAAACAACTAGAAAATTTGAATTCCATATCATCATATGAGTTGGAAATTAAAATTTGAGCTTTGATGACAAAAATAGAACTCAAGATTTAGGAAATTTATTGTATTTCTCATCCCACCCATATATATACTCTTTTTGATGGTCATTCAAAATTCTTGGCATGATCTTCACCTCTATGCACTCAAACAATTTGAATTTAGCTATTATGTGTTGTGCCAATTTGACCATGTATGCTTGTATTTCTCCCACCAATTTTTCCATCTTTCAAGTGGGAAAAATGTTGCTAGGCATATCATTCTCAAATCTTGCTCCTTTGTATATTCCCTATAAAATTGCAATTCTAGGTATTTATTTATTCATGATGCTTCCAAGCTACACTTGATCTTTAACTACTTTGGCATAAGCATCTTTGAGGTTTGAGTAGGCTTGGTGGGAATCTTCTGACTTTTCAAGAATTTTGGATACCCTATGTTTCAAAACTTCATCCACAAAATTGCTCATCTTTTTTAGTTGCTCACCCTGATTATTCTTCACTTGCTCCTCAAGCTTCTCAATTTTCTTTGTGAGCTTATCCTTTTCCTTTAATGAGTTTCTTGCATGCTCTGATCTTGAGGTACTTACTGCTTGTTCTTCAATTGGTGGAGGTGTTTCCTGTGTCTCTTACATTTTCAACTTGTATTTTGCAGCGAGCTTTACATGATCTTTTAGAAATTGATCATAATCATCCTACAATTTCCTTACAATAGCCTCACTAAATTTTGTAGTGTTGATAACCAACTAAGTAGCTTAGGGAGAAAAAATATATAATAATCTTTTTATTATTAATCCATCCATCATTTCTTGTACAACTTCAACAACTTGAGGCTTATTAGTGTTAGGTGCAATAGCCCATATAGCTAGGGTTTCCCATTTAGGGTTGAACCCAAACCTAGAGTATACCTGCTCTACATGTTCCTCTAAAGAGAATACGTCTTCATCTTTCCTTCTTATTGTATCAAGGGCTATTGCAAAAGCAATATCCCACTCAAGGAGCAATAGCAATCCACTTTCTCTTACCAGCCTTCTCCCCTCCTTAGGGGTAATGTTTTTAACATCAAAATTGATTTCACTCAGCACCCTATGAAATCTTCATACTTGGAAGGGTGCACCTTTGCTTTTTCTTTATTGAGTTTCTCATGAGACTCTTCTCTCCTAACCCTTATGACAAAATATTTAAATTCTTTTGATTTAAAAAATTCATCATCATAGATGAATTGAGTGCAAGCCAAGGCCCTTACATTGTTTGCTTCATCCCTTCCCATTGTTACATTTATACCCAATTTTCTTTGAGGCACTCTGGTAACATTCACCTATCTTCCCTAACCTCTTCATATTGCTCAAAAACCTCACCTAAACCTTCTTCTTCTTCCTCCTCATCCCCAAATCCATCTCTTTATTCTTCCCAAGGTGCATATTTCTTCTCAATGTCAAAGTGTATTGTCCTTTCCCTTTCCTTGTCTATTGGTTGTTTAGGATAAAAATAGCTTTAGGTTTCTTGAAAATTGCATCTATTGAATACATAAATTTCTTGGTTATATGATTTCGTTTAAGCTTATACCCTTTTCCATTTTTACCATACCTAATGAAAATAAAACTTTATTCTTTTTCATCCAACCTATAACACATTTTTTAGGCACATAAACAAAATTCTTACAACAAAAAACCCTTAAATGTGAAACATAAGGTTATTTCCTATCCATACTTCACAAGGTGTATCAAGAGCCTTACAAGGATATCTATTAATCAAGTAACAAATAGTAGTTCATAGCTTATGCCCCAAAACATTTATCCAACTATACACCACTTAAGATACTTCTAGCTCTTTCCAT
>VDFB02385996.1:0-10517 GCA_007258455.2 Sequoia sempervirens | reverse complement strand
AATGTCAATGCAGAAGAAGACCTCTACTGAAGATCAATTCCAATGCAAAGGCGAACCTAATCAAGATTGAAAGTGCAGATTAGGGCTTTAAAAGGCAAATATGTTCTTGATCCGGAACTCCTCGGGTCATATATTTCCATTTAACTTAAACCTTTTCTTAATTATTAAATTCGTTGATCCTTGTGCTTCCTCTAAAGCAATACACATTTTTAAAATTTTATGAACTTCTGTTATTGATAATGAATATGTATCTTCTTGAATCACCTTAATATGATTTTCATTTCATGATTGTAAAATGAATCTATCTTTCTTGAATCACCTTTGTATGCTTTTCATTTTTTGAGTGCAAATGACAGGTCCTATCAACAATTACATATGATCTGCGTCATTCAACTGAAATAAGATAAAAAGAAAATTAGAACATAAAAAACAAGCTTTCCTATACATTGAACTGAATTGCATGTGTCGATGCCATTTGTGGCCATCACCATCAGCAGCACATTTCCCAGTTACTGACCTGAGGAAGAAGAAATCTGAATAGTAAAACCATATCAAGGTCATAATATGAACCCTCTGGATACAACAAGGTATAACATGTACTTGCCTATGCCCAAAAATATTGAAATGCTTCTTTACTTGGCATTTCATGTCCAAAAATTCGGAAACTCCAGACTACCATAAAAATAGTAAATGGAGCATCAATATTCTACACAGGTTATGAATTTATGCTGGCAATTACCAGCAACTGAAATATTACGCACCAATAATCGCCTTGGCATCACTTTAAATGGAGATTCAAGTAAAAGTTACAAAACTTTGGTATTGCAAGATACAAAAGCCTTACAGATAACTCAACTCTTCAATGACTGATATGCCTCAATAAATGTTGCAGGGTCCTTAATCGTCTTTCTTGCACGCCAATAAACTGAACTGGCTGGATTAGATTGTCCGGCCTACATAAGCAAATCAAACTTCATTTAAAAAGAGTTTTGAACTAGCAATTAAATTAGGGTCGAATCTTTTTTCTCAATCTTTGTTTTCAATTTAATTAAAGAGAAATCTGACCTTCTGTTCTTCAAAGCAATAATCCAACCATAATTCTATGTTTTGATCATAGATCTTCAAAGCAGAGTCATACAGTTTACACATATTTTGACGAGCTTCTTCACAACCAACTGCTGCAAGTTGTGACTCAAGTGCAATACAATGTTTGAAAAAGTCGATACTGGGACCTGGCAATGCCAAGAGGCTATAGGGAAGAGTCAAAGACATTTCAAGCCATATTAGTGCCAAAAAAGATACAAGTCACAAGAAAAAATTCATGTAAAATCCTTTTCTAAGAGCAACTTTGAAAACATAACTAGAAATAATTTCTTTCAACTCTAAACCAAATACAATGCATATTAAAATCAAAGGTGTTTCAACTTTTGCCAGTATTGAATGGTTAAATAGTAAATTCCATCTCAGGTGTCAAAAAAACAACAATCCACCTCTGGATTAAGTTTAACTATAATGAAATGCAGGTAAAATGCATTTTAGGTTCCACAGTAATTACAATTGTCAGTGCCAATCATGTAAATGCTTGGGAGTTTCTGTTAATTGAATGCAATACTTCGGAAAATAATTCATTGCAACACAAAAGCATCTAGGTATACACATGCATCAACATCAGGAATGTCACTGTAAGATATGGCACAGGAATAACTCTCATAACATGTAAGATTTGCATAGATTCCTCTGTAATCACCCAAGATCTTATTTAAAGAACTAGTCACATAACCGGATAGCACGACAATAGAAGATTGAAGTTGCAACACAATGGCTATTCCACTTCAATGAGGATGTAAAAGTACAGTAGTGCAACAATGTGCAAGAGATGTACAAAGTTCAAACAGCTCCCAATATGCACACACACAATGTGTCTGGATGTACAAGCATCCAATATGCATCAGAGATCACCACAGTATATAAGCCAGTGCATGAAGAGTTGCATTTATAGGTAATGCAACTAAGTGAAAAGAAAACTTACTATGTGGATGAGGATGAAAACCCACTAACCAACATAGAGAAACGCATACTCAACCACCCTTATTAAATAATGCATCAAAACATTTAATAATATGCTCTACCAAAACGTAACTCTACCTAAGTAAGCTTAATATATGGTATAGTCGATGCATGAGAAATGAATACTAAGTGCAACAGTGCACACATGCACCAATAATCACCACCAAATCATATGATCAGGATGTCATGCCCCTGAAATTGCAACAAAGAAAAAATATATAAACATTAACAATATAATAATAATATAATACTATAAATATATATATAACTAAATATATAATACATTAACTACAAAATATATATATATATATATATACATAAATATACTAAAGAGGATAAACATTGATACCCTGACAGCAATTCGATTAAGTATGAAATCGAAATTAAATCCTCAGAATTACATTTACGAAGGCAGCGGTTCATAAAGCCGCTCCCTGATGTTTAAAAGATATTAACAATGCAAGCCGATATTGTTTATGTGGCCGACTTCCTAGTTTTAAATGCTCCCGCATAAGGACAAAGCCACCTCATCCAAAGGTTGTCACGACAGGTGTATATCAGCGAAGAGTTGTCTCCTTTTACAAAAAGATGTGCCCGTTCATGAAGCCGTTGCTCTTGAGAAAGGGATAAATAGAGGTTGTGAAATGTTGGGAGAGTATGGGGGGAAAATATAAGCATCAGAAAGGAAAATGGAGATCAGCAGATTTACTCATGAAAAATGTACGAGGAAATCAAGGAGAAGTCTGAATAAAAGACAAGACCCTGGAGAGGGGAAAAATGAAAGGAAAGGTTTCTGATTATAGCAGCAGTTATATTAATATATTATGATCAGATGCAATGGAAAATAAGTGAGATATCTGGAATATTTTTCTGCATATTGGAACAGATGGAAGCAATCAAGAATAAAGTCTGCATTTGGATAAGAAGCAGCAAATGATATAATCAGGGATTAGTATGCATTGGAATACATAGCCATTTAATATATATATATATATATATTATACAATTATGCAATAATGATGCTTGCAGCAATTATTGAGCCTTATAAGTTGTTATGTTTCTTTAATATGACTTTGAATAATATATTCTTATACGCTTGATTTACACTAACAATACCCTCTGAATATTAAGAACAGATCAATTAAGGATTGAAGACAAGGGAGATACAAACCAGCAATCAGAAGGAACAACCCGTCCAGTCCACCCCAGCAGATTATTACTATCAAATATATAAATATTCAGGGGTATAGTCTGCCAATCAATGTTTTACATATGTATACATATTGCTGATAGAGAGTAGAGAATGCTTAATATATATGTTCTTATGATAGAATATGTGATATGCTTGATTGTCTGAAACCCACCTTGTAGGAAGGGCCAGGGTGGAGAGGTAAACAAGGCTAAGTAAGTAGGTCGTTCTAGGGTTGGCCGTAAACTAGGAAACCAGACATCTAGCATAAGAAGTGGATAAAATCGCAATTATATCTTTAGTGTTATACAGAAATGTCACAATACTGTAGAGCCTGGACATCAGGACAACAACAAAATGCTTGTTCATATGAATGTAAAATGGCCACTCGTATGGATGTAAGGATCCATGTAGTCCATCTCAGAGGAAATAGTTGTGCTCTTGTGGAATGTGAAATCCTGTAAGCAGAAGGCTGAAATCACCACCAGGGAAGCACAAGAGAAAAAATCAAGCTGTGTGAGTCAGATTTTCTCCACTCCACTCCCTCATGAGCTAAAGTTGTTGTATGGTTGGTTGGGCGAGAAGAGGCATAAGCTCACTCCAAGAATCCAGCAGATGTAAACAAAGTTAGAATAGCAATTTTAATTATTAATCTCATTTCTAGTGCTGGTGTGGATGTCCATTTGTGAAGGTGACAAGGATGGTTATCATCTTCTATGATACATCTGTGACAAATCATTCACTGCACTAAGGAATTTCAGATTTATAGGCTTCAAGGTCCCTGGGACCAAGACTAATTGGATGTGGATGCAATGCAAAAGTAGACATTGAATTTGCAGAAGTATTACCAAGAGTATTGTTGAATGCCATCACTTCAGGCTAAATATAGAAATGATATTCTGTAAGAATTCATATGCTGGGCACAGTCTAACAGGGATGCAAAAGACATGTTAAATGAATAGCTGTGAAGCATAAAATTACAGAGGTATGATTGGCATGCCCTTCTGTTAGAAGAGGCTTGAAGGGGCTTCCCTTATACTTGATCGATCAAGTTTCAGTGAGAGAACTCCATAAGTCAAGAATATACAAAATTTCAGAGGATATGTAGACTATTTACTTGACGTTGATGCTGTAAGTTCAGTAGTAGGGACTATTTCTGCAGCATGATAACTGAGACTTGCACCTTATGGAGAAATGAGTTGAGTGTTTGTATCTTTGTAACTGACAAACTGCAAACCAATTTGAAAAAACTATATGGTGTGCCAAAACAAACCCTCAGCCAAGAACATGAAAACTCTAGGCCTAGAGTTAACAAACCTAAGGTCAATTTGAAAGAATCATATGGTGCATGCCAAAACAAACCCTCAGATAAGGACATCAAAACTGAGAGGAACAAAGAAGAGATTTGTGTATGCAAACTTTTGCATAAACTGTGTCATGATTTTTACATCAACATTTTAGATCACACTCTGATCAATCATCAGGATGTCTAAGGCATATGATTCCTTAGACATCCTGATGATGGATCACAGAATGTGATCCAAAACATTTGACGTAAGAAACAGTTTATTTAAAATCTTGCATATACAACTGTAATAGACTGTGAAAATTAATGCTTCTCAAGAAGAGATTTGTCAGTATTTCCCATTCCTATGCTGCTGCAAGTATCATAGTACCTCTGAGTTTCTTGATTATATTCAACTGTCACTTGCATACTAAGAAACACAAGTATAATGTAACTTGCTCTGATATCTCTAATCAGGATTACAAAAGTTGTTCTGATAAAATGCAGGTCCAGTATACTCCTTACATATTTATTGAGTATCAAAACAGTACCTTGATATCTTGAGGACAACCTTGGCCTTTGAAGAAATTAAGTCAAAAAGATGCAGATTTAATAAGTACTAAACTTCTAAAGCTTGTTTGAATAATACAACTTTGAATATCCAGCACTTCATTTATTAACAGAGAGATCATGTATAAACAAACTCATGTGAAAGAAACTGAGAAACATATTAAAAATATTAACTCCTCTGTACATCTCTATTTCACATTAATAATGATGAATATAGAAGAGCTTCTTGGCATGCGAACTTGGACGAACATCAAGACAGGCCAATGTGAATTTGATTTTAAAAATTCATGTACTCCAAATGCTTCGAAAGCTACAATCCTTGAGGGACATATAAACCTGTAAGCTGAAGGCAAAGGTCATGGCAAACTAAGCACAAAAGACAAAAGTCAAGCTGTGTGGCCCAGGATGGGACAAAATACGGTTCCCATCCAAGAACCAAAAAGGAATTTTGTCATTTATGTGCATGATATTCTCTGCAAAGAGGACTATTCTGAAGTGGTCCAGTTACTGATGATTAATCGCATATCTGGTACCACTGCAGCGATCACGCATTGCACTACTTGTGGGTGTAGTCTCACCATTGTGCTAGGGAATATCAGATTTGCTAATTTGTGGGATTATGCGAGCAGTCCCAATGTGGATGCAAATACAGGGTAAATGCAAACATAATTTACTTGATATGTATTATCTAATGCAATGTCATATGCCATTTTTCAGGCTTGATGCCAGAATGGTGTCAATAAAGATGAATCTATGAGATACAAATTAAGTAGAAGGAAAATGGCATGTAAGACAAATGGCTGAAGAATACAGGTATTAACTTGGTACATCTACTTCTAAAACCACCTAAGAATCCGTAGGACAAACTAATTCTAGCATTTTCTCCCTAATCAAATTGTTCATTCATCTATTATTCTCCCCCTTGCATGAACATTAAATTCTTCTCTTCCTTGATTAAACTTTGCTCATTTCGTTGCTGCAAACATGAGTACTTCCAATTATGCATCCACTTATATCTACATAGCTACCACAACCAAACGTTTTTAACTCTACTGCAAACTTATATTATTCTCATGCACTCCTAAGATTTAGGATCTAGGAATGAAGTATCTTAAGCCATCATCTCCCATGGTACACACAAAGCTGAGGAACTCATGCATATGGCAGAAAAGAAAATCATAGTCCTAACCAATTTGGGCTTGACCAGACCAAGTAGGTAACTAGTCAATCCAACCATCCTACTTAGTGGTGGATGTGCATACATCAATGTAAAAATTGTAGATCTTTGAACAATGGTGTTCATTTGATGTTCAGAGTCAGGTATGGTGGTCCACTGATATTTTTAGTCTTTACCCTGGTCTTGAATGGCTGGCTATATATATATGATAAAAGATGATAAATCACCTGTGATAACTGTATTAAACAGGAGTAAACAGAAAATTACAGAGAATACATAGTGTCTAGAAAGCCAAGTCCTCGAGAGACAGAATGAACATTTTCAACATAAGCAGAGCCAAGAGCACAAGCAAAAGAAAAAAAACTAATGATTACAGAGAGCCAAACAAGGAAGGGGTTGAAGCATTGCCAGGTAGACAGGGAGACACTGGTTTCAGAGTGGACAATGAAGGCAGGAGAAGCAACAGGAGGCTGAGGAGCATGCCGAAATAGGAATTGACGTGCTGTGAAAACCTCCAAGACCTTTATTGACAGAAACCCCCTAAGTTGGCCACTGTGTGCATGCAAGGGGTGCATGAAAACCATAGTTCCACGGGGTTTCGGGGACGGGGACGGGGGTACGGCAGGGGACACGTTCCGGGGACGGGAGGTGGGGGGTCTAAGTTCAGCGACAGGGGGACGGCGGGGGCAGGAGGCGGGGGAGCAGTGTGCTGAAATACATATAGTACTTGAAAAATTAGATATAAAAAAATGTATAACTGTAGAAGCCTAAGGAATAACTTAATAAGTTTAGAGTTTAATAAACATATTGCGCTTGAAATACAACCTTTGCCAGCATCCTCCTTGCCTGTGTCAAAATAGGAGCTTTGGAATAGGGTATGGACATCCATCAAAACATAAAGGATAGAGGAATTTTGTCAGATGTTGTAGTTGCAACTGCCCTATCAGATATGTATGCAAAATGTGGAAGCATAGACAAGGCACGTGAACTGTTTGACAAAATGCCTCAAAGAAATGCAGTGGCGAAACAGGGGGACGGCGGGGGGACGGCGGGGGGGCGGCGGGGGACGGCAGGGGACGTTTCCTTGAAGTCTCCGCGTCTCGGAAACGGGGAGACTTTGGGGACGGCTGTATTTCAGGGGGGGGCGCGTCCCCGTGGAACTATGATGAAAACCACTGCACAATTTCTGGTCAGATATTTTGAAATAGCCATAATTTGCACATAATGTGAAAAAATTAAATACAGAATACAGATGATAATTGCGAATTCAATGTAAAATGTCAAAGAAAAATCAAAATGAAGACAAATCAAAACAGTTTATTTATGTTCGAAATACAGCAATATTCATTGGTCAAATGTGCAACTGCACATGGAAACTCTATAAATCATCATATTGCTCTTCATCAAAAGCATAAACATCACCAATTTGTTCATTAGAGCCATAAGCAGCACTAATGCCATTCCTACTAGCTGCCCTATGCATGTTCTGTGTAGCAGCCTTGTGCCCCTCATTGTTGATTGATACCAAGAAAAGTTGTGCAATAAAACCATCCAAGAAGAAATGCTCTAGCGATGAGTCTAGAAAAACACCCAAGTGTCCATACTTTCTAATGGATGGAAAGTTGATTAAAACAGGCCCCTAATTAAAGTCAATGCAGGGTGCCCTAAGGGAGAAATCTTTTTTATGGCAGTTAATTGTAGAGTAGGTGAAGGAAGCATGTAAGTCAAGATAATTTTAGGGTTAGTTTAAGTTTTTTGGGTTTCTTTTCTAATTTGCCAGTTCAGGTACAAATATGCCGATACAGTTATTAATTTTTCCCAGGTATGGTACAGCTGCACTAGATAAATAGACGGAAGCACATAAGTCAAGATAATTTTAGGGTTAATTTAAGTTTTCTAGGTTTCTTTTCTAAGTTACCAGTTCAGGTACAGGTACACCAATACGGCAATTATTTTTCTTGGATTTGATATGACCATGACAGATATATAGATAAATAGACAAACAGATAGACAAACAGACAAACAAACAGACAGACAAAGATAGATAGATAGGTCGGCAAGTAGGAAGATAGGTAGAAAGGTAGATAGGTAGGTAAGTAGGCCGATAAGACAAACAAACAAATAGAGGTAGAGAAGACAAAAAGATAGATAAACAAACAGACAAATAGATAGATAGCCATAATTCACAACAACAATAAAAATACAGCATTGAAAACACAATTGATGGTGATAAAGATAATTGATAATTGAAAAATAAATTGATGGTGAGTAGATACAACAACAAAAGGTGCCCAACAAGAAAACTAAAAAGATATTTAAATAGTCAAAATCATTGTTTTTGAGAAAAAACCATATATTTATTTCATATTATGTTTTCACGGATCTGAAATTCACATATCATAAACAACAAAGTTGCTAGAAGCTTAATCCTACACATCTAAAAGAACTACTAGACCTCCCAAATATAAAGTCCATTCGTACAATGAAAGCATATCCCTATATTTTGACATCTTCACCCAGTCCACATACTGTCATGAAACTAGACACAAATGGAAACTGTCTATATAGAATGGAAACAACCACAAATACTACATTTTTGAAACAACTCGTCACCAAACAAAGCTTTTGTGCTTCAATTATTTAGGGAAGGGCCACAAACTGAGAAAATGTTACTAAATTGCAAGAATGAGATCAGGCATTGATTCTCCATCAAATTTGCCCAACTCACTCTACCACATGAGGCAACAAATGGATGATCTTCTAGATGAGGAACAAATAGCAGAATAAGGCAATTTGATTCAAAGGCGACCAAAGATGTATTGAAATACAAATGCACTTGTGTAGCTATTCCATCCTCCGAATTATATTAATCGATTGCCTTTGGGTATGACCGAGGCACAACCTTGCCATCTTAGGTACCTTGTAGGTACATCTAGTTGATTTCATTGACAAACAAAGATGTATTGAAATACTCATGCACTTGCTTGGCTATTCCATCCTCCAAATTCTATTAATAATTGACCTCCTTTGAATACAACCCAATTTCAACAAAGGCATCGCCCTACCATCCCAAGTACCTTATGGGTACGAGTACATCTGGTTGAATTCAATGACAACCAAAAATGTATTGAAACACTTACACACTTACATAGCTATCCCATCCTCCAAATTCCATTAATCAATCTCCTTTGGGTAAGGCAAAAATTTGGCCAAGGCACAACCCTATTGTCCTAGGTAACCTATGGGTACATCCCAAACAATTCCATAGCCAAACTTACCCATAGGGTACTTGAAGCAATAGGTTCATGCCTTGGCCGAAATTGGGCCCCATCACATGTCATTCCTATCCCATGTGATATGACAACAAGGGCAAAAAATAAAGGACCTAGTAAATTAGTTTCTTATTCATTCACCATTTTTCCATACAAAGTGTTCTTTTGATTGGACATAGGCGCAAGGTAGGCATGGCTATGGACCCTAGATGTACTTGGACTGAAACCCATCTATGTATGGTATGGCTACACCCTACTTTTAATACATTTCAAACTATGCAATCCATGGCCACCAAGTAAGAGTTCCCAATCATTGATATCAACAATTTAGTAGCATCATCCATTCCAAACAAAACGATTGTTTGTCATCTTTACAAAAATCATCTCTCAACATTACAATATTAATCTTGCTATAGATCACCAACTATGCTATATTATCTTCTACAATAAGAGAGATCGTCTATCAACAAACAGATTACCATATGAAACCTACCATTCTAAACATGACACCTATACATGCTCACCATGTTGCCTATCTAAGTTGGTTAGGTGATAAATAAATCACTAGATATTTTACCTTAATGTTTCGTTGACCACGGATCTCTAGTTTAACTCCTCTTAGCTGCTCTCAACAACTAACCTACAAATTTTTTATTCACTTGCAGCAACATAGAATGTGAAGACAACAAGAAAAAAGCAAACAAAACATAACATACAAAAAGATCACACAACACAAATTTCCTCTAAAGAAAACCCAAATGATGAAAAACTACTAGTTATTGTATCATTACATGAGTACATTGCCAATAAATGGTTTTTCATGAGTGTTATACCTTCAATCTCGCACTCCCCTGCCTCCACTTTGTTCCTACAACCAAGAAATTCTAATATACCTTCTCCCAATATGCAATTCCTGCTATGAGAGTTCTCATTGAGCCAACCATACCCCTAAAATGA
>VDFB02385995.1:0-25594 GCA_007258455.2 Sequoia sempervirens | reverse complement strand
ACATCTAATAATCCTATAAAAGTTGTTCATCACATTTTTGCATTCATTTGAATTATAACCATACTTGTTACAATTAAAGCACTGACCGGATAATGATGGACCATTTGAGTTCATTCCACTTCTGCATTGAGCTACCATATGACCAAATTTATTGCAAACATAATAGATACCATTAAAATTTTGAGCATTAGGTTGTCTTACCGGATACCTTCCAGTGTTGTTCATTTGATTTCCTTGTCTAAACCTCCTTTGTCCAGATTTCCTTTGTCCTTGTCTAGATCCAAAACTTTCTCCTTCTTTATATCCAAGACCTCGCTTGTCACCATCAGTCCTCTAACTTTTAATTAGTTCATCATTCTTGGTTGAGTTAATCTTGAACTTCTCCTCAAATTCATTTTGTTCATTTCTGAGATCAACAATGTGCTTTTCAAGCTCTTCCTCATTGTGTTTGGATTGTTCTAACTCAAGTTCCAACTGAGTGAATCCATCAGTAATTCAACTGCATTCTTCATATTTCTCTTTCAGGGATCGGGAAAGATTTTCATCATTTTTCTTCCTGTCTTCCATTTCCTTAGTCATCCTTGTTACCAATTTTTCGCTACAACTCAATTGGTGGAGCTGATTAAATATTGTTATATTTGAAAGTGAAAGAAAAATTATTTTTGCATGTGCTTAAGTGTTGTTTGCACTATATTTATCATTCATCAAGTGATAGTTATGTAAGTGTTTTGAGAAAATTGAGTTTTAGAAGTATTGCTCAATTTTTTTACAAATCAAATGGAGTATAGAACTGAGTATACAAATGATAAAACATTTTTTGCTTTCATTTATTTTATGAAGTTATTCACATTGCATGTTTTCATTTGATTGCAAGAATACAAATGATGGTACAACTTTTCATTTCAATGCATTTCTTTTAGAATGGAAATGAAAGAAGAAATTTAAAGATCCACACAAGCCATGGTTTTAGCCGGTTCCATTCATTACAAGAAAGGAAATATACAACTAAAAGAGAGAAGCAAATAACATGGGACATATCCATCATTGCTTGAGATGATCTTTGGTTGACACCTCGTAGCTTGCGCCGTCCTGCTTCCGCTCCTAAATGTACCTGCAAAAGTTTGAGAAGGGTGTCAATTAAGAGCTCGGGATATGAACTATAATACATGCCATACTAACAGAGATATATTTCAATCCTTGGAATGCATAGAATCAACTAAAGGAAAGAATAGAAACATGAACTAAAAAGGGAAACATCATCATCGTATATTGTTTTTTGCTAACATTATTTGTTTCCTTATGCAGGTATAGGAAAATTCATTTAGCTGATTGTCTTATGAAGACCAAGCATGTGGAGAAAAATGGGCTCCCACAAGGGTAGAGCTCAACATGCTACCCCTTCGGTATTACAGATGGGGCTGAGTGAAGGAATGCAATCATCATGTTCATCGAAACTATTCATGAAAGAGTAAAGCAAAGTTTCATTCATCATAGCCATTAAGCTGACTATTCACTCATAACAATCAAGTAATATTCTTTTCTGAAAGCTACAGGTGAACAACATACTTAATGAATGTAATCAATTCAAATGAGATTTCTCAATGCCATACTTGCAAGTTTAAATTTTGTTGTGCTATTTTTTTGCTGCTGTGAGTATTGGTTATTCATCGTGTCCATGATATTATGAGAAGTACAACAGTGTTCATGCTCATGATGGTGATAGTGAATAGGAATACATAATGCCTCATCAAAGACACTATTTAATAAAGGAAGCATGTGAAAGTTTCAAATTTTCTTTTGAAAAAAGAGCATGTGCATGAAACAATTTTTACATAATGGAGCATAAAAATGCATGAAGAGTGCCAAGTAGAAGACGTTAACCCACCAAGAATATGTAAGGATAGTCAAGCATGAAGAGAGCTTCAGATTTTCAAGCATCAGGTAATCCACTATGTTATGTGTCCAAATGCAACTGTGGCATTAATTGGAGTAAATAGTTCAAGTAATATATCATTAATCAACATGTATTCCAAATGGAGTTTGTGCATCATTGTGTCTGAAATGGAAGCAATTCAAAGTACACTGTTTAGAGGGTTGTTTTCATCATTCAAAGTATGCTTTCGAAGAGTATTTTGCATGAGGTCAAAGCAAATGGACATGAACAGGTTTGATAAGAATTTGAGTATATAAAGATATTTCTATTATGGGCAAAGATTTATAGAGTATGGAAAAGCTTTAAAGGTTGTAAGCTGAAGCAACATAAGTGAAATGAGAAGTCACAGTAAGGCATGATAGACTAAGCAAACAAAAAATTGTAGGTTCCAGTCGAAGAGTTTCTGTATGTGAGATGGTAATTTATAGAAGGAAAAATACTCCATATGCTGTTTTGAAATTTTTCACTTATGAAAATGAAGGAGACACTCATATTTTATAATTTTCTGAGTGTTGAAACTTTCTAAAATTTCAACCAAAAGGAGAGTACAAAAATGCATAAAGACAAAAATTTAAAGGATTTAAATATAGATTTATTCAAAATATTGAGTACCCATGTTGTGTTTTTTGCATTAAGTACAAAAATAAGTGAATTCCTTTCAGAATAGAGTGAACCCACATGGGGTTTTCTATAGGAACAACAAGATAAGTGTTTTCTTTCTGAATCAAGAGATACCCATGTGAGGGTTTTACAAGAAAACACATGTAATGCATAATGGGTCGAGCCCAGAAAATGAAGAAAAACCCAATGTGTGCATGAATGGCGCAGCCAAGAAAGGGATTTATAACTTCAGATTTTCAGTTCTTACAACAAGAAGCTCTTAAATATGCATGCTACAGCCAGAATCTTAAGAGAAGCAAGTGGAGCCATACAAATTCCTGAATAAAATAAATTTTAACATATAAGCATGGTGCGGCCTGGGTATGGCCATAGATTCATTCATAAAAAAAGGATCTTTTACAAATGTATAAAGCTTTTATAAGCTTTTTGTTTTGGAGAAAGAATGCCAACATAAATACAAAAGAAACAATGGAGCTTACCATGTGTGCAATATGGAGCAAAGGAAGCCGCAACCAGCTCTTAAGAGTTCTCAAACACAAAGGTCGAGCTCTCACAATGGCGACCAAGAACATAGAAGCAAAGACAAAAGGAGATACAGAGCCATAATATGTCAGAAAGTATGGTCATACCGCGGCCTCAAGGCCAAAAGATGATTCAAAAAACAAGTAAGGAGTTAAGAAATTCCACAAAGAGCTTAAGAGCATGCTTACCATTGGGAGCTTGAGAAGATTCGACAGAAACAACAACAATGGAGCTTAATATTTCTTCAAAAAATGAAACCCTAGCTCATACATGGCGGTGGCTTAGAGCCATTTCTCTCCAAAGACTTCACTCTCAAAAGATGCGAAATGATAAGAATGCTTTAGATTTGTTCATTAGGGTTTTCCTAACCCTAATTTGACTTAGAAGTATATGCTTTAGTGATGATAATTTGATGCATACCTTAAGTCGAGTGTTATGGAGAGGTCTTCATATTTTGATTCTTTTCCTAAGTCTTTAGGTTTTCGTAATGAAATATTCTTATGGCCTTAGACTTTAGGGTTATGTCAATGATGCCTTAGTAAGAATGGATAATGATAGATATCCTAGATTTTAATTGATTTTGTGAGAAAATCAATAAAAGTTGTAAATGAGTTTTTACTTATGGCTTAGGGTTTTATTTTTAAAAGAAATGATTTTAAGGAAATCAATTAGATATTCATTGATGGAAATTTCTTTATATTTTATGATTTTAAAGAAAATGAAACATTGTAATTGGAGAAATAAGGTTGTTTTGCAAAAGGTTTTTTCTAAAATCTTTAATTGCGAAAGTAATCAAATTATGAGAATAGTGAATTTGCAAGCCATGTAAAGCAAGAATAAAACAAGTTTTATTTCTTTGCTATTTTTAGCAGATTTATGAGAGATCTTTCCTTGGTTGGATTTGAACTTCTTGATGGAGAGATAAGGTGCTTTATTCGCTTTAAAAGCATATTTGACCTATTTTGAGAAGCTTTTCAGTATGTACATACAAAAAATGTGATTTTTCTGCTTTTGTGCAAACTTTTGGGGCAGTTTTTGATGCTTTTCCTTGAGCTTTCTTTTGAGCTCAAATTAGGGTTTTGGAGATATATCTTGAAGAAAACTTAGTGTTTTCTCAGTTCAGATTCTAGTTTCTTGCTCTTACACATTTTTGAGCTTGTGAACTTCTTTGTACTCAGGTTTTGAGAGTTTCATTCCTTCATCCAATAAAAGCAACATTCCTATCTCCAATTTTTGTCTCTATTTGCAGTTTTAGTATGATGTTCATATTGTGATTCTATTTTATAGATCCTTTTTATGTCCTAATATTGTAGATTATTGATACAAAAAGTTCATTTAATGCAGGTTGCATGTTGTGTTTTCATTCAAACCTTCATGCAAATCAATTTTGTATTGATGTTCATGAGAGATTGAGAATTCATTGTTGTTTTTTCTGAAGATTGTTTGTGGGTGAAATATCAGTCATTATTAAGTTGAGATCATATTAGATAGGTTTTTATTTCAGTCATATTCTCTATCCTTTTTCTCAGAAAGTTACTTAGAATAGGATCCATCATTCAGAGAACCAACTCACTCTAGAGATTCTCTTTTCACATAGATCACCCACATCTAAAAAGAGTTTCCATGTTTCAACAGATAGTTTTATTTTTTGCAAATTTGACAAAGTTTGCATATCTGATTGACAACAATCCTCGTCATAATAGATTCCATCTCATGCTTTTGAACTGCATTATCCTTGGCAAGCTTTTCATATTCTTCTATCTTTTCCTTTAGGGTTTGACTCAGCTGTTCATCTACAATGTGTTTACTGTCTTCCTACTTGATTTGATCACATAGTTCCCTTCTCTTCTTTCTGGACTTATTGATTTTTTCTTTCAATGACTTAATGAATCTCTTAGCATTCATAAGATTTGCTTGTAATTCTCGGACTTCAGATTTTCCCTGATCAAGATCATCTAGGGTCACCATAAGTTGTTGTTGGAGACTGCTTGAATCCATTGAAACACTTTCCAAGATCTTCCCCAAGATTTTAAGCTTCTTCCAAGGAATTGAGCTCTGATACCAATTATTAGAATCAAGCAACACTGAGAGGGGGGTGAATCAGTGCTGTGCAATTTTTAACTTTATTAATCTGATCATTAAAGTGCTAATAACATTCAACCAAAATAAAAATGCATGCACATAAGACAAATAACCACAACACCATAACACATTGATTTTTTACATGGAAACCCTGTTAGGAGAAAAACCACGGTGGAGGTTAATCCACAATATTGTTCTGAGTATACTCAAAAGAAAAGATTACAAGGTGAGAATGCACTTGCATTCAGGCGCACTACCTAGAGCTCACTACTCAAAAACTGAAAGGCTTACTGCCTTACAAAAGTTTGGAATACTTCCAAAGAGTTTGAATTGATAAAGTAGCATCTACCAATGCCTGATTATAGTTTCGGTTAGGCTCAAAAATTAAATTCAGGACCTTCTAACTGATTCTACTCTTCTGCTATGTTCTACCTCAATTCACACCAAAAATCCTTAATGCACAAGTGAAACTATGCATAATCGCTCTACTAACCTTCTGACATTCACAACATACATCAAATCACATCAAAAACACACCAAAATGATATAATTGACCACTTATATATATATATATATGCCACCAAGAATTCAATCGCTACATGTCGACTTCAACAAAATAAGAAAATATTCACAAATAGTCGGCTCAAATCATCCATAATATTCAATGCGTATCCACAAGAGTCAGCCACAACATAGTGAGGACCCAAACCAAAATGTTCACACAAAAATACTTAAATAATAACTCCTCAAATATTCGTGACACACCATATTCACCAAGTCGGCCTCCAAATATTGATGAATAAAAAATTAGTTCACCGGACCTTCTAACTTCCACCCAAATTGATACAGGGCACCAAGATTTATAGATAACACATTGAAAAATACTCCCTGAGATCCACAACATAAAGTAATAATAGAAAATTTGCATATGAATCAAAGAACACGAAGTTACTAGATGCTCTATTCTAACTAAACAAATAACTATTGATCTTCAATTTGTCTATTGGTATGAGAAAATTGTGATGCACGGATGTAATAGTTGATGAGGGTTTCCATCAATGACAACACCAGAAAACATGTGCAGTGTCTCTTGCCAAAAATTAACTCTACATTCACAAAGACGTTGGGTACTACAAGTTTACCCAAATTCAAATTACACGGGTTTGACACTGGGCTATGCCAAAATTTCTTCCTATAATGATAAATAAAGAGGTTGTAACCCCTACATGGAGTCCATACATCTCCTAGATTTTTCTGTTTATCTTCTAATGTCACACACAATGGGTTAAGCTGTGTTATTCTTCTATATTTTGGCCCAGACCTAGGACACAGATCGATTAAGTCTTGATTGAATTGCTTGGCTTCAGTTTTCTATCTTTTTGCTTTTTGTTTGCCTAGGGTTTTTTCCATCTCAACCCTACTCATGCAATGCTTTCATCTACTTACTGAGAAAATACTTTGAGTTGAGTCTAGACCACTTACTTGGATAAATGCTGCAAATTTCCAGTTGCCTACCACTGTCCAACTTGGTTCTCCAAATCCTTCAATTACAATTCACAGTGATTTCAACTTCTTTGAGGCCGTATTTATCAAATTTCAGGACACTTCATCTAGCCCTAGTTCATAAATGGTGCTCGCGCCACCTTTATGATCAAGTTATTCATTAATAGCAGTAGTCTCATTGATATTTTTGTTAGTCACATCAATCGAACTAATCATCATTTCATAACTATCGAAGAGAATTTTAATTAAAATGTTCGTTGTTTTTTCGATATGCTGGTATGGCAGTGTTTTTCCCTTCCCTTCTACTGTTTACCACACTACCACCTTTCTCAAGGCTTCTTGTTGTAGGGTTGCAGTGTATATTGTTCTACCGCATATGTTGCTCACCTTCCCGATGGTATAGTGGTGTATGCTTTTGATCATTACTTGAAGAGTGTCGATGAGACAATCTTATTTATCTTACCGATATTTCAATGTCTCATCAAAATTAGATCTTATGTTCCTTTGATGTTGGTTTTCAGTGTCTATGAGACAAGTTAACGTCTCTTGCCGATATGCCACTATCTCATCGACAATTACTTCATTATATCCAATAGTTGTGTTTCGTCAAGCACTTGTAGATATACCTTGTCGATGTGATATAAGTGATTCTCTCCTCAATATGCCTGTATCTTGTTGACATTTCACTGTTTTACATTGCCGATGAGACATATAAATAAGTCTGTTCGACATAGGGGTGTCTCATCTACATTTCTTATTTATGCTTTGTGCTAATGTTGGGGAGACTTTGGAGGGACTCTCATCGACATGGTGTTGTCTTGGCGATATGCTATGAGAAATCATAGGAGTATTTCAAAAGAGGAATACATTTTGATGCTGTGATCAAGGGTTTTATTTGGAAGCTCACGTGAGGGATTTTGTTAAATTTAAGTTATTATGATAGGAATTCTATGCATATGGTGGATGTAAGAGATGAGTGAAAATGGAAGTATGCAAAAATAATTAGGATGGAATTTTGGCTACAACACAATCCATGTTTAAAAAAGGATGATTATTATGGCCTAAAATTTTAAATGCTTCAGTAATATTATTTGTGTCGATACAAATCACCTATTGAAATATTCTTAAATTGTTTAATCTTTGGTATGAATCGTTGGTAGAAAAAATTAGGATTACTTGGATGCTTCTTCCATTCATTTTGTATCAACATATGTTCGTGAAGGCACAAAATTTAATAGCTCAATCAGGTAGAGCTTTTGTGATTTTCAAATGAAGAGTAAGGTACATTTTTATTTATGCTACATTACATTCATGTGCATAAACAAAATTAGAAGATTACATTACTAGATTTCACTTATGCAGATGCATATAATATAGGAAAGATTGCACAATCCTTTCAAAAATGTAGTCTTTATTGATAATGTAAATGTATGTTGTTCCACACAAGCCATGGAACTGACTATTTGAATGCATATAATTAAAAAACTATACATTTATAGATACAAAAGAGAAAAATCACATAAAGAGAAAGAGGACCCATCATTGCCTCAATGACGAATCCTGGTTGCTTTGTTCTGCATCATCTTTAGTCTTGCCGCTTGTCTAAGCCTCCAAGTTGATGTCTTCCTTGCTGCTCCTAGGTTCCTTGCATTTGAGTGAGAAGAGTGTTGTTAGAGAAATGAAGGAACACCAGTCAAAATATGTGCATACATCTATAAACATATAATTTGATCATCATGTGCATTCAAATAACTTGCATACCATAGATGTCCAGGAAAACAAGAAAGTTATCAAACATGTCTATCATATGCTCAGTTTTATCTAATATGTTTTCTCATTGTGCAGGTATAGATAAAACAGGTTGCTTCCCTATTGTTTCATTTGAGAAGGATAATCACAAGTAAACCATCCATAAAGCATTAAAGATCAATCTTTGCAAGGATACTGGAGTATGTTGGTAAGGGGTAATCTCCTTATTGATAAAGATTTATCCTTATTAATACAAACATTCCACTATCAACATAGCCATGATTCTGACAAAACTGATCATCAAAGATTCCAAGATAGTTTTCATTAACATTCTGGTTAAAAGTAAGCAGCCCCAAGCATCATAACAGTCAGAAGAATTGAACATGAGAGGCAGTCATGTAGATTAAAATCTTACACAATAGTCATCACTTGCAAAGACAGAGACAACATGTTTCCACACAACAAATTAAATCGAATGCATGAAAGGTAAAATGATGAAGTCCATAACAGTGAATGTTACTTAAGAGGGATTGAAGCAACATTTTGTATCAAGGAGAACAAGGTAGCCTCAAACTCTGTTGTACCTAAGTATGATAGTACTTGAGCTTCTAGTGTTTCTGATGGAACCTATAGCGGAAAAGTATAGTCTCCAACTGAAGGAACTATCTTCAAAGCTCTTCCTTGAAATGAGGGTTGAAAACATTAGAAGAAAAGAAATACCATAATTCTAAAGTAACAATTTATATCAAGACAAATGTCAGAAAGTATAATTAAAAAAACAAATCCTTACAATTGGACCTCAAATTGGACCAAACAAATTTATGATTTTGTCTTTAGAATGTAGGAACTTTCTTTATCGAAGCTTCACGACTTGAAATTGGATCTCCAATTGGACCAATAAAATTTATGATTTTATCTTTAGAATATAGGAACTTTCTCTGTTTGATATTCATGACCTCAAATTAGATCAGAAGCTGGATATGCAGATTGATGATTTTATCTTTAGAATGTATAAAATTTCTCTATCAGATATTAAAGATGTCAGGTTGGATCAGAAACTGGATAAGTAGATTTATGATTTTATCTTTAGAATGTAGGAACTTCCTTTGTTGGATATTTTGGAATTCGTACACACAAGTTCTGCTTCAAAGCGAAAACACCTCGAAGTGTTTCACATCACTGGCGTACAATCCAACCCTCGGGTTATGACACTGATAGCAATCCAATTTTTCCTAAACCATCCATACCTGAATGTTGCATCATAATCTATTCTTCCCGCACATAAAAATGCTACATATTAACCCATTCTAAATAAAACTCAAAATACCATGAAACAATGAGTCCCCTATATTAGTAAGTAAGTAGGCAGTCTATAGGGAATAGTTTTATTTTATACAAGGATGCTCATGAAAGGAATCTTCAAGTGACAATGAGTGAGTTGTTTGAGATTGCAACTGATGGTGCAATATCCAGTCTTAAAGGCAGTTAGAAAAATAGTAAATGTGCAAGAAAATAAAATTGTACACAACAAACAATTTGCAATGTTATATTATCTTGTATAATGCTTTTAAGTTTGAAGACAAAGTGGACTTTAATGGTCAATCATCGAAACCCATGATTTTAAAACATGCTATTGTGCTTATGGAGGAAACATTTAAGCAAGGAAGTGAGTGGTGGTTTGGAAAAATGGTAGGTATGAAGGACTTGCTTTATATCCATATTATGCAGTCTAGCTTAAGAAAACATTCTTAGAAGAGGTTGAAGGTGGATTATGGAACTCAAGGGTTATCATGATAAAGATTAAAGCAAAGACTGAGATCTATTTAAAAGCCACTATCATGAAGATATTAAAAATGTCAAATGAAAAACCCTAGCATTTGGAGTAATGAACATAGTGTGAAAGAGGACAGTGTGCTGGGGCAGATTTAGGAGATCTCCACATTATCTAATCACAAGAAAATATATCATTTATTTAATTTTTTAAATTAAAAGAAATTATTCTAAACCCTATATAGGACACATTGATACTTCAAAAGCATCTGATTTATTTTTTTAAATTAAAAGAAGTCATTCTAAACCCTATATAGGATACATTGATACTTTAAAAGTATCTGAAGGAATTTGAGATTATGCAAACATATGTCAATTAAATACCTGGATTACAAATAGTAGAGCGAACATTGTAACCCTTGTTGATTAGAGCATAAATGAGATAAACAACAATGAATCCTATGCCTCTTATCACACACATCTCCTTACCATTCTCTATCATTCTTTACTAAAACACTTCTCCATTTTTATTGTATGTTTCAACAAAGGTTTCAACAAAGGTTTTATTGTATGTTTATTAAAATGAAAACTCCATTATGGTGGGCTATGCCTGAAAATATGATTTCGACAAAATTTTTAGAGTATGTTTATTAGAGTTTTAGAGTATTTTGGCAGGCTATATTCTTGATTCCTTAACTGATTTATTCAAATGGATTGTGACTGACGTGATTTGCTACATTTAGTGTTGTAAATTGTAATGATGCCATGATTATTGTACTATCGCCGTCTCTTATTATACCTACTGCGGTGTGGCAGTGTTTTTCCCTTCCCTTTTTCTTTTTATCGCACTACCACCTTGCTCAAGGCTTCTTGCTATGGGGTTGTGGCGTATACTGCTCTACCGCATATGTTTCTCACCTTCCCGATGGTATAGCGGTGTATAATTTTGATCATTACTTGAAGAGTGTCGATGAGACAATCTTATTTGTCTTACCGATATCTTAATGTCTCATCAGCATTAGATCTTATGTTCCTTTGATGTTGGTTGCCGATGTCGATGAGACAAGTTAATATCTCTTGTCGATATGCCATTGTCTCATTGATATTTTCCTTTGGTGGTATTTCTTTATATATCAGTGTAACTCTGCCATGTCAGGGAGACTTGTGATTATCGTTGTGGTATGGCGGTGTTTTTCCCTTCCCTTCAGCTGTTTACTGCACTACCACCTTGCTCAAGGCTTCTTGTTGTAGGGTTGCGGTGTATACCGCTCTACCGCATATGTTGCTCACCTTCCCAACGGTCTAGCGGTGTATGCTTTTGATCACACTTGAAGAGTGTCGATGAGACAATCTTATTTGTCTTACTAATATCTCAATGTCTCATCGACATTACTTTGTTATATCCAAGAGTTGTGTTTTGCTAAGCACTTGTAGATATACCTTGTTGATGTGACGTAAGTGATTCTCTCCTCGATATGCCCGTATCTTGTTGACATTTCACTATTTTGCATCATCAATGAGACATATAAATAATTCTCTTCAACATAGGGGTGTCTAAACCAGTGCTAAACCCAAAGCTAAACTCAAAGCTAAAGTCAGAGATAAAAGTGGCACTCAACTCGAAGCTAAACTTAGAGCCAAAGGCATCGATAACAACGACTCCATACTCAAAGCTAATATCAATGCTAAAGGCAACACTAATTTTGGAAAAAAATAGCACCTAAATTAGCTCTGACTTGTCCTGATCAGTGCAAATAAATGCCAAAAATAACACCATCCCGATAAATAGAGCTGACATTTTCAAACAATTGGCAAAAAATACATTAAAA
Organism: Sequoia sempervirens; assembly: GCA_007258455.2. Lineage (NCBI taxonomy): Eukaryota > Viridiplantae > Streptophyta > Pinopsida > Cupressales > Cupressaceae > Sequoia > Sequoia sempervirens. The sequence goes on along the minus strand of VDFB02385995.1, from coordinate 13,585 downwards.
CAGTGGGTGGAAGCAAAAAACGGAGCAAAAAATGGAGCAAATCATAGGGATTTGTTGTAGTGTGGTGTTAAGATGGAGCAATATGCTAGTTTTCAAATTGGAAAGTTCCTTCATTACCTTGGTCACATTCTCATTACTTTTTCCTAGTTTACTCTTCCTAGCTATATCCCTTGTGTGAGAGTAGTTTCTGCTAAGCTCAATTATATCATCAAAGTCTAGTTTATTTATGTCCCCTTTTCCCATAAGATTAAGGGCTTCATGAGTATCTTCATCTATGCCCTTGAGATTTTTTTTGTTAATTTCTTCATCTAGTCTACTACCACATCTTTTGTGAAAAATAAAAAATGATCTAGATAAACCTCTAGGTTTTCATCCTCCAATAGTTTCATTTGGAAGAGTTCAACTTCCCTATCCATGACCTGACAATAGTCTTGAATTTTTTCATGAAATATAGCTTCTATTTCTTACCAACGATGGATGGAGTTGCTACCAACCTCGTAAACCATTACAAGGATTATTATTTTAAGGTTGATGGGGATTTAAAAAAAAAAATTAATTATCAATCCCATAACCATAGGTCTAGTAGAGGAATTTAAACTCGAACAAGAATTGATCAAGATCTTTTGAAGGTTTACCCCTAAAGGTAGGTCAGATTGAAGGGGAATTATTTTTCATTAGTGTTTTTTTGTTGTTGCAGTGTTTAAAAGAATGGGATAGGATAAGGTTTGATCATTATTTCCCTCTTGGTCCTCCCTTATATTACTATCCTCATTTGTTGTCACCTTGAATTTCTTCATCCAATTAATCTAATGGGTTATTAGGTATTTCTAGTAGTATTGCCTTTCTACCTTATAGCTCTCAATTCCTTGTTTTTCTTTGGTAACTTCTAGTGGGGGTTTCTTGGTAAAATGACCAAAGACATCCTTTGGTTTACTCATGAACTATAAGGGTTCTTACAATTAGTATTTTCTTCCATATCAACACCTAGAAACTGCTAATTTCCATTCTCTAGCAATGGTTCCAAAAATGACGAGATTGTTACAGTGTTTAATAGGCTCATCATCTAATTCTTATCAATATGGGTGGCGTTCAAGGTTACTTGTGATAGAATTTGATTATTCAGAGAAAAAATCCCCTTCTACTTGATATTGTAATTTGACTTGAACTAAAAGTGAGTATTAATATATAATTGAAATAAAATTCTAATCTAGAAAGTTCTAAATGTAAGCACACATTGCAAAAATGGAAATCTACCTATCAATGTATTACAAAAATAGAGATTTACTTTATAATTTAATAAAAAACACATATGCTACAAAAAAGGAAATCTACTTGCACCAATATAAGTGAGAAAAAATTTGAGTATATTGTAAAATTAAAATGGAAGATATTTTTTTTATTGTTTATTTAATTTAATGTTTGCATGTTGCTCGATCAAATTAGAAACTAATCTTATTCAGAGATAACATGCAATATACTGAATAGAAAATAACAACAAATTGATTGGACAATCAAATCATAAACTAATCTAGTCTAGAGATAACATGCAATGAAATGAAAAAATACCGGTAGAGGATGTTTCCTCTAGGTGAGTAGGCACAACCCTCTTTTCAAATCAAATCGTTACATAAGAAGAACTATTAGCTCCACTATTTCTTTATTAACATGAGTGGGAATTACATTGAATTGCTCATTATTGATGGGAAGCAATGGTATACATTACTTCTGAGTTGAGAAAGATTTTACTATTCTATCTATCAGTTATAACCTTCCCATTTTAAAGAAGGAAGATCTTCTTTATTCGACTGTTAGATCTAATGATCAATATATTCACTTATCTACTACATATGGGTTTAGTTTTACATTAAAGATTCTTTATCACTTGCAACTCTAGGAAACTTGGAGTTCTCTAACTCTAACTATTCTTAAACTTAAGGGGCACATCCCCTAAAGAGTAGCAAAGGAAAACTCATGAAATAGGACATTATTGGCTCAATAGACGGAATTCTTATTTGGCAATTATGCATGTGATTCAAAAGATGGGAATTTTATTTCAAGGTCCATGTTTAATCACCATGAATCTAGGAGCAAGTGATATTTTCCTCATTTTCCTTCTCAAACTACAATGTCATATGTTCTAAAGCCACCTAGCTTGGTTTTAGTTGACTACATTAACTCTAGAGTTGGTTTTGTCTATTTTGAAGTAAATCCCAACTATCCAAGATCTACCAAATTTATTTCCTCTCCATAAATATATGCCAAGTATATATATAGCCAAGCCCTACATTCATCCTCATAAAGCCAATAATGTATAAAAAAAATATAGAGTCCATATGCTCATGCAATCATAAAAGAGATTTTAGAAAAAAAATCTTAGAATCTACTTTTAATAGCTTCAAAGTTGATTAGTTTTATAGGTTTTATCCACATTATAAATGTCTTCCAACATAAACATGAACTCTTTGAATAAATTATTGTTGGGAATCAAGGTGTCTCAACCTTGGCAATTCCTAAGTTATTTATTTATTCTTATTTTACATTTTCCCATGGATAAATATCATTTATGTTATTAAATAATTGTGCTCCATCAAAAGGGGCGTAAGATTTTGAGTTGGTACTTTTGCCACATATCGATGCCTTGAAAAATAAGTTACTAGTTGTCAAAAGATGCACATTTAGTGGTCTAACATGGAAAGCTTATTTTTAAGAATGTTATGACGAATTCTTTGACAACTGTAAGGGATAAAAGTGGGGGATATCATTTTGGACATGAGAATCATTTATCACACATGTAAGAGAATATTTGTATAAGTTGTTGATGGTCTATGATGCATGTAAGAGAATATCCTATTTTATAGGGATTCTTATGACAAATTTTAAGAGGGAGAAATGCCATGTAAGACACCATGTTTAGCATGTAAGGGGTGGTATGGATTTTTACCATGGTATTTCCAAACCTTGTTTTGACCCATGGTAATGTTTTATGGTGGTATTTTGAGACATGCCATGAGTCTATATATTGAGGGGTTGAGATGGAGACACTATGAGATATTTTACAAGTACATAGATGATGTTGGATCATAGTCAAGATTGAGAAAATTCTATGTATTGTAATCTATTTTGAAGAATAATATATATTTTCCCTCTTTTCTTAGTGGATTTTTTTACCCGAAAAGGTTTTCTTTGCATAAATCCTTGTGTTATATGTGTGGCTCTTGAGTTGTGTAATTTATTTGCAGTTTAAATCATTTCTCCATTAATTTTTACAAGTTTATATTTCACGTTTGTAAGTTAAATCATATTTCCATGTTGTAGTGGTTTCCTTCATTTTTAACATTTGGTATCATAGCCTAGCCAACTTTGTCTATTGGGTAGAAGTGTTAAGGTTTTTTATGTTGCAGTGGGAGTTTTATTTTACAGATTTGTGGTTGTAGGAATCATGGTTGCATATGTATCCCAATTAGACATTGAGAAGTTTAATGGATCTAATTACGAGATATGGAAGTTGAAAATGGAAGATGTCCTCGAGGAAAGAAATCAATGGGTGGTTGCAACAAAATAAAAGGAACCCGATGCAATCAATCAAGATGATTGGGAGAAGATGGACAAAAAGGCACGAGATACTATCCGGTTATGTCTTATTGATTATGTCCTCCTAAATGTGTCTGAAGAAAAGATTGCATTTGCCTTATGGAAATAGTTGGGTGAGATTTATCAAGCCAAGAGCCTTGTGAACAAGCTATATTTGAAAAGAAAATTGTTTTCTCTTAAAATGAAGGAAGGTAACTCCATTGCAAAGCATTTAAATTCATTTAATTTGATTTTGCGTCAATTAGAATCTATAAATGTTAAACTTGAGGAAGATGGAAAATGCATTATGCTTCTTTGTTCTTTACCTAATTCATAAAAAAAAAAATTCTTGCTATCATTGCTAACCTTGAAGATCCTAGGATGGATGCTCTGGTTGCAACTCTATTGTCACAGGAAATGAGGAAGTTCAAGGCTATGAATAGCTCAGTGGATGCTCTCAATGTCAGGGGTAGGCCTAAAGAAAGAGGGCCAAAGGGAGATCAAGGGCCTAAGGACAAGTCTAAAGGTCGTTCTAAGACTCTTGGAAGGAATAACATAGTAAAGTGTTCGTGGGAAAAGAGGACATGTGAAGGAGTGCATAAATAAAAAGAAACAATGGGATTCCACCATAGTAAATTCCTCTAATGCAGATGATGATGTTTTATTTTTTGCTTGTAATGTCACTTCTAATGAACATTGGTTGGTTGACTTGGGATGCTCATATCATATGACTCCTCATAAGGAGTAGTTTTTCCACATATGAGAAATATGATGGAGGTAATGTCTACCTTGGGGAAAACACTACATATTCAATTGTTGGACAAGGAAAGGTATTGTTGTGTTTCAATGATGGGAGGATTAAAACCCTCCCTAGTGTTTTACATATTTTTGGATTGGCTAGAAATTTGATTTCAATTTCAAAGTTGAATGATTCGAGAATGCATGTAGTGTTTGATAAGTATGGATATAGATTGGTGAGAGGAAGCTTGGTGGTAGAAAGGGGAACTCATATGGGAACTCTATTTAAGCTTGATGCCATTACTGTTTGGAAGTCCACCTATGTGGCTGGAAATTCTAAAAATACAAGTATGTTGTGGCACCCTAGATTGGGCCACATAAGTAAAAATGTTTTGAAAACTATTATGAATAAAAATTTGTTGGACGGTTTATCTTATTCTGATGAGCACTTTGATTTATGTGAGCAGTGTGTGTTTGGAAAATAGAACAGAGCATCCTTTCCTTTAGGAAGTAATAAAAAAAGAGAAATTGGAAATTGTTCATACGAATATGTTTGGTCCTACGTGTTACACCCCAATTGTATAGTTACTATTTACTATTACTGCATAGGGTAAAATGGATGTAATGTGAATTATGGAGATGAATAAAATATGTTTGTACCTTGTTATCAATATGAATGTTATCACATTTGATGATTGTCTCATTTGTTGTTACTTATGTTGATGTTATTCATTGTGAAATACTGAATTTATGTGAATGAAAGGTTATTGAATTATAATTATTCTAACTTTGGAGATGTTTATGTATAATAAATATGTTATGAACATTTGACTGTCATGAGCATGTGTTAGTGGATGCAAGTATGTGTTCCATTCCTCTAGGCAAAGGGAAAGTATCACTTGGGAGAAGATCTTGGTTGAGTAATTAGTAAAAGTAAACTATATAAGCATACACACACCACATTAGAATGATTGAATTGAGTCATTTTGTGGGTAATAGGTAAGTCATCCTTAGCTAGTATGTTTGCATTTGGAGTCTTGTTTACTTCTGCATACATTTGTGGGTGATGTTTATCTATTTGAGATTTTGAGATATTTCTTGTGCTATTACGATCATGTGGACAAGTGGGATATAGGTAGAAATATGTTTATATGTATGCAAATGCGTGTCAATAGGATCTAATGACACAAATATGCATATTTATAGATATACAACATGTACACTTATCAATATGATGGTAATGTGAATGGCTATAAGTGAATTGGATGTGAACATATATATATATATATATATATAAAGTAGTATTTACACGTATCCATATGCATATCAATACAAGCGTATGTTGAAAAATGGACATGCTCATACAAATGCATTGATATGATATACCTATATATACGTGTACATAAAGGCATATAAATTTATACATATATATGCATACATCTTGTATAATGTGTTTATTATAAACTATATTGCCTATTCTCTTATATATATATATATAAATTATGTAATTAGAATTTGACTAATTCTTTCTCAATAAGAAGTTGATTTATAAAGAATACTTTAGACCTTAAATGACCATGGAAATAAAGGTTAGTGATATTCATCAACGACTATGAAATTGGAAGTCGATTTGGAAATGTATACAGTTGTGTATCACTCACCATGTCACGTATATGGAAACATATGAATACATTTTAATTTTTTAAACTTTGACTTGGTCGACGTAGTGAATGAGAGTAACATAGAATTAGTCCAACATCTTAATTTGGCTAAATTGACTTATCCTTTATTTCAGTTGATACTTGCTAAGTGTTGCAAAAATATGATTGACTATTTCACTCCTAAAACCGTGCCAACTTGATAGTAGAAAAGAGGCATTGGCACCACCTCTTGAATCATTTGCTTGTAGATGTCTTTGCTGGAGAAGAATTTAAATTCTCCATGTGCTTTTTGAATTGGTCTTTGAATTGTTGTCAAAGAGGTAAGCCAATTTTTTGAAGGTTTTGTTGAGTTTGAGCTTAATTCTTCGCCACCTTATTGCTGATTTGCTTTGTATGAAGCTTGTTGTCAATTTTCATGCCTAAACTATAGGTTTTTTGAATGCTTGGTTGCTTTATAAATATTTAAACCATTTCGATTGAAACACATTCTTCCATTTCACTTGTGAGAGATGCATTTTACTAAGAGATATACATCTTTTGCAGTCATTGCTTCTGAGTTATTACCAACCATATTGTTTTGTGAGAAATAGAGTGGTATTTTGTGAGAAAGAGTTATTATTATTGTTTGAGAGAAGTGAACTATCAACAAGTGAAAAAGATTTGTAGTGAGAAGTTGATTTCAAGCTTATTATTGTTGGAGAAGGTTGCACTGTTGCCATTTTTTGGGATAAAGCAATAACATGCATGGGTATCTCTTCTTCTTGTTAATTACTTGGGATTATTGTGTTTTCTATGTTGCTTGAAATGTCTTTTTTGTATGTGCAATAGAAGTATTTAAGAATGACTTTGAGAAAGGGAATTGAAGCTTTTAGGCTATTTTTATATTGTGTTTGTAAGAACTCCATAATAGGGGATTGGTGTTTATCATAGTTATTATATACTAGGCTTGATTGAATGCAAGAGTCACTTGAGGTACACCCAACTAAGTTATTAATTTAACTAGAAAATATTGTGTTACTCCTAGGATAGTTAATCCAGTATGGGAGGGAGCTTGTGTATATACTTGTTAAATAGATTCATTTCAAGTAGATTAGAATGTTGTAGGTTAGTCTGGGATGACAAATTATCCATTGAAGGACAATACCTATGCATAGTGTACGATAGCTTTAAGTCAAATCGGCCCTGATTAGTTTATGTGATAGATGACTCTCAGTCATTTATTGAATATAACACTTTGGACAAAGTAGTGCAATGTTTGAGACTCCATTGTAGATTGTGTGATTATTGAGACTACACTGTCAGTTCACCGTGATCCATTATTACATGCTAGTTCAAGATTGTGGGATTACAAATTTCTAGTTATGTAGGACACAACACTATGCTTTGTTGTTGTCGTTATCAGTTACTCTACCAATATATTCATCGAAGGGAAGGGCCATCTATCTAATGATAGATGTGTGAGGGACCGCATTAAGAGTCCATGGTTGGCGGAAAAGTGCCTGAGTGATGCTTCTCCTCCAAGGTAGGCGACAAAAGAAGCAATATTTGAAATGAAGGATCCTGGACCATCTTACAACTATTTGTTCAAAAGCTCTTGGAGCTATGTATGTATTTCTATCTTTTCTTACAATGATGTATATATGAAAAGAAAAGGAATTCATGTTGTAATTTGTTTGCATCTTGATTGGAAATTATCAATAAAAGAAAAGAAAATTTTTATTGCAAAGGATTGTTACTTGTTTATTTACTCATTTGGTATAAAATTAGAAATTTTTACTTTATAGAAGGGTTAGTACGTTACATGTGGTATCAGAGCTACCGGATTTAACTTTGGAACCTATGAGCTCGCCATTTTTTCTTCCAACATTATCTAATGTTGTGAATATTCTTGTGTCAGGATGGTGCATCTCAAATTAATGGTTCGAAAGTCAATAATCTGAAATGAGTGCTACCTCACGGGCAAGAAGGAAAAATAAGCCATCGTTACAACCATAGAGGAAACCAACTACGATAATTCTATCTGGTTGAGTGACACCGAAACTTTTAGTCACGTACTTTCTCAGATCAATGATGTGAAGAGGAAGATGAAGATGGAGGCTATGTACAATTACCTACCAACCATCTCACTAAAAAAGTCTGAGTCATTACCACTTTCTAGGGATATGCCTTCAAAAGAAAGTGTTAGTCTTGCATTCATCTTTAGGGATCCTAGGGTTCTACCACTAGATGAAGCAATAACAATTTCTTCGAGTAAAGAGTCTGAGGGATACGTACCAAGGACACCACCAGACGAGAAATGGTCTCATGAAAAAATGTTTGCGAAAAATGTAGACTACGTTGTTGATGAACACCATATTGACATTGCTTCTCATAACTATGTATCAGATGATAAATTTGAGGGTTATTATCCTTTTTGGGATAGGTACGAACAAATGAGAGATGAAAAAAAAGATAGGGAACAACAATTTCCTTAGTCTGTAGGTTATACTCCTTTAAGTTACTTGTCTGAGAGTGAATCCGAAAGATACTCTCCACTTGACTATCTGAATAGTCGCTCCATGTAATAGAAAGGATATTGAAATCCTCATGAAATGAATTAAATTATGTGTTTATCAAAAGAAGCGTATGCTTAATCTTATGTGGAATTCTTGTACATGTGAATGTTTACTTTTATATTTTCCATAAGATAAATGATAACATAATTTAGGCTAACATGGATAACATTCGGGTAAAAACTGTATACACCTAAAAATGGTCTGGAGAAATATAATTAATTAAATATGATTTATTTGATTAATTACCCTTAATTCATCTACTATTAAATAAATAGAAATATTTATTTATATAGTTCATCTTAAATTCTTCAATCTTTATTCTATTATTTTCATCTTAATTAAATAAACAAATTTTACTTTGTTTTATTTAATTCTCATAATTAATTCCTCTACTATTAAATAAATAGAAATATTTATTTATAGTTCATTCTCCTATTCTTCAATTTTAATTAAATATAAAACTTCAATAGTTTGTGTTATTTAATTATCACATCATTCAATCTTAATTAATTAAACAAGGTTAAATACTTTGTTGCTTAATTATCATATCCTTTCTATATTTATTTAATAAACAAATTCTATAGTTTGTTTTATTAAATTATTTATCCCCTTTTACTAATTTGAATAAAATCACAAATTATTCAAATAAAGGCATAAAGGAAATTTCCTCTATTCACTCACCAATAAAATTAGATAGTTCAAATCTAATTAATTCAACTGGCATTCACAAGAAAGCTTTGGAGACAAACTTGCAAGAAATCCTCTCAATCCTATTTCCTTTGATTCTTCTTATCATTTGACCTGATGTTTTCACAGGGAGAAACCATTCCCTTCATCAACTCAAACTTCTCAATCTCTCACCACTCAATTCTCCAGATTGAATCCACGCCTTTGCTGTGCTGCCCCTGTGCAAATGTGTTGCGGTGAAATCTATAAATATAGCCTTCTGAAGCATGAAAATGATCTGAGAAAATCCCAATTGTGTGCAAACTTACTTTGCAGGAATAGCAATCAAGCCATCAAGCAATCATAGCAATAGCAATAGCATCTTAGCATCATAGCAATCATAACATTAGTAGAATTTGTATCATGGCTGTATCTTAGTTTACTGTAGCTTTCTTCCATCATGTTTCATGTCAGAATAGTTTACAGTAGCATCATATCATTTAGAAATCATTATCAATCATTAGAACATTGCATTTAGCATCATTCCATTCTCTAGATAGGCATTTTAAATGGTCATGGTGCTTACCAAATCTGAGAGCCCTCTGTGATTTGATAAATCTTCAGAGATAGGAAACAATGAGACGTTTTCAAGTTTTTCATGCTTTAAATTAGTTTAATTCATGTTAAATCTTGATATAATGTTTCATTAAGAAGTGTTTTAGTTGTTTTACTTATTTACTTATTTCACACTTACAATTTAGCACCCACCGTGGGGCTTAACCCCATGTTTTTAATAATTTTCTGAAAAGTGTTTGTACAGAATACATATGTGTTTTCTTTTAGCACGATCGGAAGATTTTGCAGTGCATTTGATGCAAACTATAGTGCTTCTTACTATTTTATAACTTTTGATGAAAACTATAGCGCTTTTGATCTTTGTTTTAGCGCTTCCACCAGAGGCTTCTAAACACAACCGATTGCTCATATTCAACACTATTTTTGTGCATCTAACGAATTCTACAGTGCTTCTACCAAATCCTACAACACTTCCAATGATTTCTACAGCGTCTCTAAGCATTTATATAGCGCTTTTGATCTATTTTATAGTGCTTCTATAAATTGATGTTTGGATCCGATGCGACCGCGACCAATAACTTTATGTTTTTTCAATTGGATTTAAAATGAATCAATCCTAGGATAGTCACTTAAGTTAAAATATATCAATCTAGGGTAGTCACCAAACATTTCAATTTGGGAATTAAAAATGAACACCATCTCTTTTTGTGAAGCAATATCTTCACATAGATAGCAAATTGTTGTTTGGGCTCTAAAATTGAACAATTGATTATTGTGATTGTGTGGTGATAGGCATATGCTCTCCCCTTAACTAGGTGATAAACATGTCAGACTCATCCTTTGTTTTATGCATTTCAAGCTTTGTTAAATCCTTTAGAAGGCCTGCCATAGTGAGAAAAAGTACTCACCCTACGGGAACGATCTAAGTGGGAACAACCAAACCCAAGTTTTCCAACCCACTATAAAATAAAAGTAAATATGGAAAAATCATCATTTACCAGAAGTGTGTAAGATAACCATCCCAAAAATCTTTGTTCTAAAGATTGGGAGGTATCTTGAGGGAGTTTATTATTGCCGCTCCAAATAGAAACCCTATTTAAGAACCATAGTGTAGTATCCAAATTTTCAGTTTCCAAACATTGTAATACTCAACAGTGACGGGGAAGGGAAGAATCTACCCCCAAGACACTCACCATATAATTTCCAAGGACTGTTTGCTCAGGGGATCAAGAAATCTAACCTTAAGTATGCACCTGGAAAAGAAAAAAACATGGGAACCCTCTAGGGGGTGACACGACTGTGTGAGTCGACACAATTTTAAGATGTGGGCTGATTGAGTATAACAATGACCTACTTGTCCTTAAGAGTGAGTCTATTTGAAGTGTCTTTTTGTCAAAAAACTAGTGAAAATCAAGAAGGATCTATTTGATTCTTGAACATACACTCACTGTTTAGATCTTAGGATTTAAAAACACTTTTTCTACAATTGCTTGTTGTGTCTTTAAATCATTAAATCAGATAAAGATCATCCAAAAATAACACAAAAGGTTGACAAGTCAGTCCATGAAAACTTATGGTTAGGGATTGGAAATCCACAAACTTTGTCAAGAAAACCCTTACAAAAAGAGTCAGAAAACCAAAAAAACAACTTAGTTACAAGAAACTGTTGGAAAGAAGAATTTTTTTGCATCAAAACAGGAAAATATTACTTCACCATAGGACCTTCATCCATAGATTTCATGATTTTTCTAGGGGATACACAGATGATTATGCCATAGAGCCCTTATATTCACAAGCCTACTATCAAAGAAGATCTCTTTCATAGAAACATAATCATAGCCAACCTATTCATCCATCTTCCATTCCACAACTAGCGATAGAGTATTCTAACAGGTTATATCAATTCATACAATAGAGGAAACATTTGAAACATTAGGCTTGTCATCAGAATCAAAAAATTTACTAGCAAAAATACTCTGTCAAAGTATCCCAGAATCAGTCCATTCATTGAGAAAAAAAATTGGACAAAACATTGATAAAACCTGAAATAGCGCATCCACAGTCTGTTTTAGTGCTTCTTCCCACTATTTTAGCGCATCAACAGTCTGTCATAAACATCCAACAGTTTTAGAAAACATTAGAAACTTTAGCACATACACGATCTTTCTTAGCGCATACACCCTATTTGTTAGCTCATACAACGTTTGTTTTAGTGCTTACACAGTTTGTTCTAGCGCATTTGAAAAATATCATAGCGCATCTACGGTTTGTCAAAATAAAGTTTCCTAGTAAAAAATACCAGAAACTTTAGCGCTTCTGCCCATTGTTTTAGCACATCTACACTATTTGACAATGCTTTCACCAGATCTTTTAACGCATATAGTGTTTGTTTTAGTGCTTCTGCGTTCTGTAATAGCACATCCACAAGACCAGAAAATAGAGAGCTGTTAGAAACATCTGTCAGACTACAAACATTAGAAACTCAGGTTTTTACCAGTCAAAAAAAATTTCCACAGTCCCAATAGTGTTTTAAACTTGAAACAAATAGGATCATACAAATCAAACCTTTTCAAGTTAAACCTAGATCTTGCAAACACTAAAGTTTCCACAAATCAAACACAAAATCTTGGTTATTAGGTTAAGTTTCTTCATCAAGATATTATCATCCTACCATCACGAAACTAAACATAATAATTAGATGTTGAACCTAGTCTCATCAATAGGATATATCATCCTATTTGACTTTGTTAAAATCCATTTGACACTTATCCAAACTCAGAAGATCAAAGTCTAGGGAGAAAAACAAACATTTGTATGCCTATTTTTACAAGGTCACAAACACAAAAACTTAGGGAAAAATACATCGAAACACAAAACATAATGGCTGAAGAAAACCCCTTTTCCCAATTTCATCAAAGTGATCCCAATGAGATAACCCAAGAAGAGGTCAAAACAACACAACAAGATCCAAATTTCCACAAATTCATGGAAAAGGTCTTGGAACAAGACATGGAAAAATACCTCTTGATGTTAGTAGAATTGGGTGCAAAACTTTTGAAAGATTTTGACGTCAATCGACTGAAGGAAACACCTAAAACTACTGAAATGGAATTACCTAACATCCAAAACACAAATCAAGTGGTTTCCTTAACATGTCAAATGCATAACTTACAACAACAAATTCAAGACATGCAAAAGGGAACCACAAAGAGGTATTCATTACAGGACATTTGTCCTTATCCCTTTCATCTGAGTGTTGACATGATACCCTTCCCTAGGCATTGTGAGTTCCCCAAATATGAAAAATACGACAAAACAAATCTAATTGACCATGTAAGGGAATTCAAAATAATGAGTCTAGAGTTTGCACAGGAAGACACTTACCTAATGAGGTTGTTTCCTAGAAGTTTAGGAGCACATTGCATGGAATGGTTCTCCAAATTACAACCAGAGATTCAATCCTTTGAAGAACTAGTTAACATATTTATCACACAATTCTCCTTCAACATTCAACATGATGTAACCATAAAAGGTCTGTACAACATGAAACAAAAAAAGGGAGAGACATTCCTATCATTCTTACAACATTGGCGAAAGTTGTTCTCTAGATATCATTGATCTATTCCTAAAGAGGAAAAGATTGAATTATTTATCGACAACTTAAATGATGAGATGGATTATAGACTAGATCTACAATGTCCCCTTACCTTTGAAAAGGTGATTGAGAACGAGCTTAAAATTGAAGAAGCCTTAGTCAAAAGAGGAGTGATAAAACATTACAATGACACGTCAAACAATGCCAATTTCTCAAATCACTAT